>DWDT01002274.1:0-14018 GCA_018245595.1 Microceris scylla | reverse complement strand
GTGTGGCAAATTGTGGCCTTAACCCTTCTCATTTTGAGAGGAGACCCGCGTTCAGTTGTGGAACGATAATAGGGTCAATGCCTAATATAAATAAAATATATGAAATTTCCCCAAAAAACCTATATAAGTATTTCTTTTGATAGATGTTTGTTTTACCATAAAATGCAAGAGTGAAATTTTTTAAGAATCTATTCTTATGTTCTTTTTATTTAGATCGCCTTGTCTGTTTTTGTATAAAAAAATAGCTACAGTTATACGCAGAAAAGGACATGACTGACTAGAGATGGTACAATAATTGTGCTTTTTTGATGGTATGTTCATCCATCTACCAGTTATATCGGGTGTCACGTAGTATCTAGATTAATACATTGCCAGCTTTTATATATTTACATATAATTCGTTCATTTAAAAAAGTGTACTAAAGTTTTGAGTATTTACTACACAATTCCATTTATGTACACTAATACTTATGTTATTTACACCAAGTAAATAGATTTCAAGGTTGATCCTAAGTTATAGGTATATCTGCAAAATGTGTCTTAACCGACCCGGCGATGGTCACTGGACCGGACAAACTTATCCTGACCCCAAAGGACAAAGGGATGAGAAATATATCTCAATCTTATACCATAATTCTGATGTGCAGTGTGGGAATAACATGGGATACTAAACGTTATTTAGATCAGCATCATTATTTGTTGCATTGTGAGATTTTTAATACAAAGCAGTTATATTGTGGTAAAATGTTACTAAATAGTCTAATATGTATCTTACATATACATATCTCATTTGACGTAACAAAAACTTTAAATATAACTAGATTATTTGTGATGAAGAGAGTGTTAAATGAAGAGGAAGCACGTTACATCGAAAAAGACATTAGCAAAACATGTAATTTGGGTAAGTAATGTGTAATTTTACTACTATATGCAGTGTATTTTATTACTACATGTAAACATGTAAAGTACAAAATAGTAAAACTTTTCCTTTGAACCCAACGATTTACCTCTTTACGTGATACCTTAAAAATGGTCAGTTCGGCAAACCTTTCCGACCCTGGGGCAAATGCACGAGAGCTAGTTAAGCGGACGAATTTATTTTGACCTCAAAAGGACAAAGAAATAGGAAACGAACGGTGATCAATGTAGCAAATAAAGGTAGATAACAAACTGCACGTGGACGTTTTATGAAGTTTATTTGTTAACGACTACATCTTCATTTTTTTTTTCAACCCATTACAATTCCACTGCTGGAATACGGGTCTTCTCTCATATTCAGAGGGTTAAGGCCATAGTCTGCCACGCTGGCCAAGTGTGGGTTGGCAGACTTCACACACCTTAGAAATTTTTTCTAAGATGATAGCAAGTGATATTTAAACATAAAACGCACTTTTTGTAAAGAGGTGTGCGCCGTGGGTTTGAACCCGGCGCCACCGGAGTGAGGGGCTGAATTCTTAACCACTAGGCTATCATTGCTATTTCATTCTTATTAGTAGAAAATTTACGATGACAAGAAAACGAACGTGTCAAGCGAAAAATAAAAATCAAGCTGAAGCCCATAATTTAAATAGAGTTGGAACTAACCTAAATTGTAACAATTTGTCGCTATTCATTATTAATGGCATCAGATGTTTCACTGCGAATAAACAATACTATGTTCTCGTATTCTTCATAATTAAATTAATTATAAATGTGTAATGTTTTATATATCGTATTTGTTTAAAAAATCTAGTCAATATTTTTCTCCTTAGAAAAATAATGATAAGATTATACACCTGTATTATTATTAATTTTAATTAAGGTAACATCACGCGTGTGATCTCGTAAAAGGTAGGCAGAGTGTAATAATATCCCACGTTACGTTAAGTCCCATCAGTTACGTTTAAGTCCCATGGAATAGGTGATGAGCCTATTTCCATACATCATTGTTATTATATTACTATAATCAGTTCTTGTAGACTTAAAAAAATGAACAGAACCGTGTTGCTCAAAATAATACTAATGTATTCGCATAATCGAACTTTTGTTAATCGATTTTATAGAAGTTTTAATCATAATCGGCTTAGAAATTAGGGCAAAGGCCATCCAATTCATAGACTGTATATAAATTAGCTGATGCAATAGAAGGCAATGTAATCAGTATAAAATAATAAACAACTTTATTTGTAAACAATTACTTTGTTCATTATTATTGAAAGAAAGATACATTATGTTACAATAATATTTTCTTGGCTGCTTATGTCAAATATAACCTTGACACTATAGAAAGGTAATGACATGTGTTTTGAAAAATACCGGCAACTTTTACCAAATCTATAAAAACAAAATAAATTTAAAAAGTTTTGCTATATTCTAACAAAATTTGATCATTAAAAAAATAAATTTCCCTGATCATCTCTAACGAAATGTGGCATTCATTTTAAAAAAAAATATTAATGAAAAATAATAAAAAAATTGTAAAACGAACAAAAATGTAAGTAAGGTGGTTTTAATACCTAGTAGTATAGAGTACATTGTGGTAGGTGGCCGTGCTAAGACATCAGCCGTTCTTTTGTAGTTTGCATAGCTAGCAACGTGACTGGGTCAAGATGTATTTGTAATTGGATGAAGGTTTTGGACTCATTTATTACTTTGCAAATCATTGTCATGTTAGTCATGTGGCTGGTAGTCTTCTCATATTTTATGAGAACATGATGGAGAACTCTTCAGATAAGCTTGTTTTTGTGTTAATGAACTTAACTCACCATTATAGTGAGTCTTTGATTTGAATCAGAGCTCCTAGCATACAAGGCTGATTTCTATGACTTGGTGCTACTAATTGATTCATTCATTTTAGTCTGTTTGTAATTTATTATGATTTGGACATTATATACCAGTCCATATCACAATTATTGTAGGATATTTCTTTCAAAGTTTTATGAAGGGGCATATTTGATATCATCATATGAGTTTAATTTGATATCTCTTTCACTTTGACAGCAAGCCAAAGGTAGAGAACAAAAATATTGGTACTTCAATAATTTTTACTACTCAGTAAAAATTCAAAACAATTGACAGTGATGGCAGAAAAAGGAAAGTAAGGATCTAATTAAATTATTAATATGTTTTACATTGGGTATTCTATTAATTAAAAAGCATTGGTTTTTTACAAAATAGTAGTTTGTATGGTCTGCAAAGACATCTTCGTAATAGTGTTATCTATCTTAATCCATCATTAATAAATTAATTTAATATTTTTCACAATAATATGTAATAATGGTGTATGACACTGTATAATATCTGTGTGCAACATATACCACCCACCCTCTCACAGATTTCACACTGATAAGCACACAATATACAAGGTATTCATTAATGTCCATACCACTATCACCATGAATTATTATATTGTCAAACATAGAATTCTATAGTTCTATTGTTGAATAACTGCCTTCTCTCATAAGAAGTTTTAAGGCTTCAGTCTTGTATGTTTGTCAAGTGCAGGTTGCTAGGTTTCTTTGTCAAGTAGACATATGTTTGTGATGTATCCCAGATCGCAAGCAGCAGGTGATGCTCAGGACAAATCTAAGAAAGATGATAAAAGCAAGAGTCCTGAACCGGAAGAGATTCCCAAAACAGCATCTCAAATAGCCCAGGAGTAAGTTTTGTAATAGTTATGCTTATATTAATGTAACATCATGCCTGTAATTTTACTTGTGATGGAATAAATGTTTATCTTATCTAATCCCTGAAGGGGTAGGCAGTGGAGTGTAGTAAAGATACTCCTATGTTTCACCAGTTACATTTTATGTTCTGTGGAATAGGGGCTGAGGGGGTGAGCCTATTGCCTTACACCAGGCACAGATCCAAACTCAGAGTCACTAGACTACATTAGTAAAAGTTCCACTTGATCAATGAGGCAACTCAGATATTGTACAGATATTCTCATATGCTTATGGGCATATTCATTATCTCATTATCTTAAAAATTCATGGTGGACAAGTTGGACAACAACTGTCAATACATGCTCAGCAAGAGTGTAAGGATTATCTCTAGTTCTCTGTTGATCACACTATTATAATATTTACATTTGATATAAATTTTGTAATCAGCATCACATTAACATTGCTTAGAAAAAATGTGGTACTGAATTCCATTCACACTATAGACAAAATTTGTCTTTATAATCAGAGAGGCAGAATACAGACCAATGTTGCGCAGACAGAGGTTCAAGCGGCGATGGCCAGAGATTACTAAGGTGGCTATCCGAACACGGCCGTGGAAGCCACCGCCGCCTCCGCAGAGACTACCGCCGATTGTGAGTATGCGCCTCATAAAGAAGATGTTGATGATTATCAATGTATCGGCTTAAATCACGTACGTTTTTCGGGGTGGCCCGACTGGTTTCGGTCAGTCTCCGCCGCGAACTCGCTGCAAACGCCGGGAGCTTATGAGGAAGGTCCTCGAACAGGTCCGAAAACTTGTCGGGCCGAACCGAAAAACGTACGTGAATTAAGCCGGTACATTTATAATCATGTGTATAAACACTCACGAAACATTTAATAGTTAGAATTTGTTGGTAAATCAAAGGTTATATCTCCAATGAAATAAAAGCCATGTTTCTTTCAGTTCAGAAATGACTAACAGAAAATTCACATAAAGTTCTATTGATTAGAGAGTGGGTACTTATAAGCTAGCTATATTTTTTTATGAAAATTAAAATTAGGCAGACTGGCTACTACAAGAGCATATTGCTTTGAAGTATGTGTCAGGAATTCAGAGGACAGGCAAGAGCGGTTACGACTATTATTATCTATCTATTATTACCCTCAGGAATGCATCTTCCTTAGGATGCTTTCACTTTTCGACTGCTGTGGAATCGGCGTGGATGAGAAATTTTATCTATAAAATGTGCTTGTTCGTTGGTGTCTGTTTGTGTGTGGTGCAGATAATAGAGCGACCGCCGTTCCCGACGCGGCACTGGGTGCCCCCGTACCGGCGGAGGCGCGCGCGACGCCAGCGCATCCCGCGTATGCTGCCTGTCACCGAGCCGCTCTACGAATTCAGCAAGCTGAAAAAGGTCACTCGTTGCTATAATTCTGGATCACGGATTTTACGGATGTCAAAATGTTGATTGCTTTGATTTCAGGTGGTTTTTCAAAGAGGTAGTCGTATGTCCCCTTCGCGAGTAACGTTTATTACCTATTTTACACTCACAGTTCTCCGGATCACTTTTGTCTAGTCTCAAATAAGTCGAGATACTGCTGTTGTTGGTGGCGTCATTTTAATTCACTTTTTCACTCAATATTTACATATTCATTAACCTTATAAACAACTAACGTAAACACAGTAAAGAAAAACTGTAATTGATTGACAAATGGAGTCACATCGATAAGTAAAACAATAGTGAAAATCAATAATAAAACAATAGTAAAACATCAAAATCTGGGAATTTGTCACAATCACAAGTATGCGCTTCTTGTTGTTCTATTAGTGGACCCGTGCATTCTCGCCCCGTTTACGTTCTTCATATCCGCATCCGCAAAAACTCCGCTTGAGTTGATGCGATTGCTGATGTTGAGATTAATGCGAATACTCCGCATTTGCGGATGCGGAGACGAATATCCGTAACAACTCTTTTCCGAATTAATTTTCGCTTGGTACCATTAATACCGTATTATTACCGATTGGTACCATTATTTCATAATATGCTATTTTTAGCTTCGCGATGATGGTGTTTCATAGTGGATTCTTGGTAATGTAACGGATGGAAGAGAGAGGCGTTGATATAATCAGTTTGGATGGTTCATGCAATTGTTGTCGTTTCCCAGATCTGGCACAATTTTGTCCAAGTGGAGAAGAATAAGATGATGCTGCAAGGGAGCATTGGTTGCAACTCCAAGAGATATTCGTCCACTGCTTGCGGTAGGTTATACTTACTGCATTATTAGGGTTAGTTCATACAAAGCAAAAAATGATACAGTAAACTAACATTTGTTGCACAAACTAATGGTAAGCTAAAAGTTCCCTATTTCATTCTTTGTTGTATACCAATACTTATAAAAACTGACACAATGATTCAAACATTGCTGCTTGATGATAAGGCTGTCACCACTCTCCAGATGTTCTAAAAATTTTAAAACCACGTACATTATTAAAAACTGAACCCTGTTTTCATTTTTCCAGGTTCCCAAACCGCGTGCATAGCAGTTGTGTGCCGCGCTCTACTAGAAGAGAAAACTCCAGAACAGTTGGTAAGGACCGATGTGGACGACTTGATCGAGTCTGGCGACAGGTACTACAAGCAGTGCATGCTGGCCATGAAGTGTTATAAAGGTTGGTTGGATTGATATTATATTAGTATTTCTAACTAAATTGTTATCTGTGGATGGTCTCGGTTAACCCAACAGTGGCTACTGGCTCCATCTCACCTGAGTATCAAGTGTCCTGCATATGTGTTGGATGTTTAAGGATCTTAGATAGTTACTTAAAGAAGTAATACTGTTTTGTATTATACTTCTGCTTTGAGTTCAGTGTCTTAATTTCACCATAATGCACATTATCAGGCAAGCCGCAGCTGCAGCTCAATCAACTGCTGACGTCGTTTTACTTCCACGATACCCGATACACCGTGAAGCTGACGGAGCTGGAGAAGGGTTTGCTGGCGAAGCATCCTGACAATATACAAGCGGAGCAAGATCTCATGGCGTGAGTTGGGGCACACTGATTGTGATAATTGTTTGTAGGGCGACGCTATGCATTTTGTTAATATGTATTTTATGTAATTTGAATAAATTAAATATTTGAGAGAGGGGATATTATTATACTATATGTTAGTTAATTTATAAGCTGTTATGCTTTTTCAGTTATTTTGATCGCTCACTATCGCGGGCATAGACGTAATTTTAATAAGAACTTTAGTTATACCTTTGGAGTGTAGACAGCTGTTTACGGGCTGCAGTAATCACAAAATTAATTGGTATGTATGTATATTATCTCGTATGCTAACGCTATTTATTTAATGATAATTTTGTCCTTCGCCAGAATAATGGAGAAGCGTACCGGTAACACATACATGTCGATCCTGTCGGCGGGCGACCGCCACTTCCTGATGTGGGGTGGGCCGCCCGCTGAGCCCGGCGCCGTGCGCACCGTCTGCTATATCCTCGACCCGCACATGCTGGACGAGGTCGGTCACCCCGATCCCCTGTGAGTATCCTTTACTACTTCACTTAAATCCTTGTTTCTTCAGTTATAAACTTGACATTGCTCATCGCCATAATATGCATCGCTTTCGACTAAATTATTCTATAACTCTGTAGTGACTATGTTATTGCTGGCAAAAGAAAGACTAGATGATCTATGAAGGTTTAAACCGTAACATATTATAATAAATTTGACAAGGAACCGAGCTCAATGCGGACCGACCTCAAGTAATGGGGGGCTGACCTTCACAGCGAGCATAATACATTTTAAAACTCAAGTACTAATGCACATATAAACTGAGTCGTCACATGTCACAGGTCACATGTACAACACGTAGTATTTTAAACATCGAGCTCAGTGGTGTGCTGTAGGCTGAGGGCATGTGTGGTGCACGCAGGGCGGGCGCGGGCGCGTTCCTGCGCTACGCGGGCGTGTCGTCGTTCGTGGTGGACTTCCTGGCGCACTACGGCGACCTGGCGGCGGCGCAGCGAGGCGAGCCGCGCCCGCCGCTCACCATCACCGACGTCGAGGTCACGCCTCCGCTGCCCACCGACCATATTCATATTAATGTTTATTCTATTTTTAACTTCCTTTTTACTGCATCAGCAGAGGAAGTCAAATATGGCACTATTAGGCCTTCTAATATAGTTTTCCAGGGAACTTGCTGTAATTTATTTTGAGTAAACCGTCCGCTCTATTTGAGCCTAGACCCTTGTCTAGTCTAGCAAAACGAGCAAACAATTTCACCTCTTACATAATTTAACTCTTATAAAATTTTAATCTATAAATTGTCTATTAGCACACGTAGCGACGTTAGGAAACTTACATCATGAAGGGAATCTACACGTGTAGTGTTCGTTATATAAAAAAATAGTTCACAATAATATATTCTTTGAGGTGATTGCTAACCGGCCCTGGACTACAAATTGACTATTATCATACCAGGTGGTCCAAAAGGAGCCTCTCTTGCGGGAACCTACGTACGAATTAGATCTGAAGGCTTTGAAGGTACACTGCCGCAGTGAGTGGGACAGCTTGAACATCAACGCATTAATCGAAAAAAAAATTAAAGAGGTAAGTATTCGAGGGAATAAGAATGTCAGCATAATACGAAAAACGATAATACGGTGACAAAACATATTGATCGTGTAGTCAAAGCCATGGAGCAATGAATATTATCTTAGTAAAAAGCAATTTAACTGTCGATCCAAGTATACGGATCGACAAATGTTAACAACCTCCGAACTACCCTGTGTGTGGAGTACGTACGTTACTAAAACCAAGCGATCCTCGCATTCAGAAATAGCAAACATCACACACATCTTTATTTTTTAAGAGAACATACGTATGTATATAGTGCTTGTTTCCTATATATTTGGTTTTCAGGTTGTCCTTATTATTGATATACATTTAAAATATTCATGGTATCAGGGCAAGTACCCGCAGTGTTCGCTGAGTGCGGTGAGCCTGGCCACTTCCCGCGCGACGGCCAGGAGGAAAGTCAAGGAGTTCTACCAGAAGATGCCCAAGGAGGTGAGTGTTTCTTAGTCTTTGTTCGAATGTGTTCCAACAGTCCTTCTATTTGTATCAGGCTACATTTGTTTTTGCTCTTGTTTATAACTCAAACAGTTGTTCTTTACTGTTTCTTTGTTACGCGAAGTATTCTTAAGTCGTATGTGCACTGTGCAGAGATATGAGAATTTTAATACAATTTCTTTACTATACAATAATGTGTTTTTGTTCTATTCCGTCAGCCCGCCCCCCAACTCCCTATCCCGCCAGAGAAGGCCCCGCAGCAGTTGACGCAGGACCAGATCATGCAGATGCGAGGCGAGGACTTCTTCCTATACTGTCCACGAAGCGACGGACATGCTTATGGCAGGTTAATATTTATCTTCTCTTCTGTTTTCATCAGAGCCATCGTACATTCTTATCATTAAAATATACATTGATACCCTTAAACGCGACAGAAATGTGTTAGGAGCTGAAGTGGAAATCCTCAGCCTTTACGTACACCTATGAGAAATAGACGTAGCAATATATAAACGTACGTCGTAGGTTTTTTATTATCTATTCCATGAAAGACAAATTTCGATAAGGTTATTACTTAACATCAATTTTTGGCGCGAACAAGCTTCGCTTTTGCTTATGATTTCCAATGTAAGAAACGGGTGAGTGTGCAGTCGATATTGATAATTACATGCATGTGTAGGTGGAATTTTATTTTATCAATAAAATAAATTCTTTTGTCCCCAAGGAACATTGTTCAAGATATTCAATTTTCTCACCTGGTAGCATTGAAATTACGTAGATATGCATATATGTATATGTATGTATATAGAAACTTTCAATGATGTCTACTTATCTGTATGTAACTTCCTTTTATTTTTTTATATAACTTACTCTAACAAATGGCCGTTTGCAAAACAAACTGTGTTTGTATACTTACAGAGACGATATGATACCTCGCCCCAAGTCCGAGACAGTGTTGCACAGCCCCGTGGAGATCGCGGACAAGAATTTTCACTCGCAGTACCATCAGCTCGACGTGGAGAAGTGGATCTTGAGAGGCACTAGGCACATGGCTAGCTATCGGTAAGTGGTTATTTTTCAACCACCATCCCTCCACATTGGACCAGGTTTGGTGCACACTGGAAGATAATTTTTTAAAAAGATACCTCCTGTATGTGTTTTGTTTCACTATTTAACTTTGTTTTGGCAAATTATTTATAGTATAAAAATCTCTATAGAGTGTGAGTGCGACAGGAGATTTTTACGTCGGAGATTGCAAGTTTCAGACATTTGCAAAAGCAAATTTAAATAATTCACCTAAAACTATTAGTAACTATCCTTTCTACGCGACAACATTACTAGAGCAACCCCCTTCATATTTCACTACTATGTGAAATAACATTTAAAACCTTTTCTTTTACGAACCTTTTATGTTACGTTGTATAGGTATTCGTCACCTCCTACCGTAGGCTATGGTGTCGTCGACACTAGCAGGTGACATGTAATTAGTGTTGCACAATGATTGTGCTATGGCTCGCTGTGTAGGTATATACGTGATTGGATACATTTGACTAAAAAAAACAAGTGTTACCATTTTCACAAATATTCACTCTGCCTACTTTTTAAGACCTTACCTTTAGTACCCTTGGTTTGAGTTTGACATAGGCTATACACATTGTGAAAGTCCTTATTATTTTACAGATATCAAGTGTTCAAAACCTTTACAGCAATACCTTGCTGTGTCGCAGCGTTGGGTATGCTATGTCGACTACGAGCCAGGGCTTGGAATGAAGATATCGTGGATGAGACTCTGGATTTAGGATATAACTTGTATAGAGTTAGTTCTGCTGCAACAATCTACATAAAATCGTTTTGTGCGACGAATATAAATTACGGGACTAGATTTAACCACATAATTTATTTGTTGTTCTGTGGTTTTACAGGAGTCGCTAGTGGAGAGGGGTGGGCCCATTCGACGCATAGTGCTCGGGGAGTTGAAGGACACATTCAGGATACGAGACCAAGAGTATTTTCACAAGGTACATTATGCGTTGTTAAACATTTTCATTAATATTATAATGATGGGTATTATAGCATTGAAAGAGACATCTGCGTGAAATTGTCGAAGTCTCGCTGTTTTATATCGTGATTATGTAACGGATATACAAAAATTGGACACGAATTTGTCCAATGTTTACTTATCGTCATATCTATATATAAGTAGAACTGAAGAGTGATGTTGGTTAGAGGACTTCTAGTATAGACAATGTAGTAAAGCGCGCGGGCGCGGTGTGCGCAGCTGCGCGGCATCGCGGTGTGGGGCAAGCTGCTCTCGGCCGAGCCCAAGGTGTTCGACCTGTGCCGCGGCATGGAGCAGTTCTTCAAGGAGGCCGACGGCGGCGTGCTGCAGGTGGGCGCCTTTCTTCTTGTCTTGTATTTAACAAACTGATGTCATTATATATTATTATCCTATTTGACGTGTCTACATCAAATATATGTAAGAAAAATATAAATAATACTGTCTACAATAGGAGTAGAAATAAACTACTGTATTTATTTACATTCTGTTACATTATGGTTCTGAAGGTTATCGGGAAAATTGATTTTTTTGAATACAACAGCTGAAGCGTTATTTGGGTTATTAGTAAAACGACGTCAAATATCTTATAATTTTTTTTGTAGATTCCTGGTGAATACGAAATGGCCATTTGGAACGAGGGCGGCAGATACTACATTTACCATCCTTGGCCAGCGGACAGATACGGATATAGAGTGAGAGTGATATATTGTGTCGACCGACGTATAGAATATTCGATAGTTTTTCATCTTCAAACAAAAGTTTACCATACTGTGCTACGAATCGTTAAATTACTCATTAATATCAAACATTGAAACAATTCAGTATTACGAATCGTCAATAAACATTTTAGTTTTACAAATACATAAAAACATGTGCGTTAGCATCGGTTATTCCTATTTAGTCGGTTACTGTATCACATATCAGTTATTATTGATAACAAATTAAGTTGTTGTCATTTTATTCCATACTTCTGATACTAAATAATAATAGCAGATATCTTATGAGACACGTATTAATATGTGTGAGTGAACGGTGTCAGGTGGGGCTGCAGGCGGGCGGCAAGGCGTGCGCGCTGTACTTCACGACGGTGCCGCGCGCGTGCGAGCACGTGCTGGCGTCCGTGCCGGCGCTGCGCGGCCGCGCCTTCAGCGTGGCCGAGGTGCGCGTGTGGCCGCGCGCCGACCTGCCCGCGCCCTTCAACATGCTCACTCGTGCGTTGTCGCTTCTCGCTTACGTCTACAACATTACATTCAATTTTCAATAAACTTAACATCACGCCTCTCATTTTCGAAGCGGTAGGCAGAGGAGTGTAGTGGGCTCCCGCGTTTCACCGGCTACTTTCATGTTTCACAATGAAGTGGGTAGTGAGCCTGTTCGTTTTTCAAATTTTTAAAGATTTTAAATTCGGAACGCATAATTTTTTTTTTCTATATTACCTATCCGAAGATATTAACGTTGTGGTCTGATCCACCTAGCCGTGGCCCCGAACCGCTGGGTGATCCGGGGCCACTACCACGAAGCGGACGAGCGCTTCCCCGAGGAGCACCGTGGCAAGCAGGGCACGCCGGTCGCCATGGCGGCCATCGCTATGGCCCACGTGACGCCGCCGCCAGATTTCACGCCTGATGTAGTAGACGAGGTAGAGCTCCATCGTCGACATATTAAAATATGCTATGCTTCAAATAAGTCATTTACAGAAATGTTTTGAATATAGGATATTAATACCCAGAATATTAATTTATGATTGTAGGTCAGTTACATCTATTTTTGAGTCAATCTTCATGTATAGTGATAAGTTCCGTCTGTATTTCTCAAGGGGGTAGGTAGGCGTGATGTTATGTAGGTATTTCATTATTAGTTACTAGAATTTGTAATTACCTTTTAGTATATTATATTGATTTCGATTTAATAACTTTATTTATTTGTAGATTCTCAACCGCGGGGATATTTTGTATCAGTCGACGCTGGAACACTTAGAGAAATTGGGAATCAGTTTGGAAATGCCAAAAATCGAGGAAGAAGGTGTTTGATGTTATTGTAAAATCTTCTTGCAACTTATAGGAGTTATTCAAAACCGATCTTAATTATATATAAACTTTATTTCTGGTATAACACGGAGTCTCTTCATGCTTACTTTCGGCCCTTGTTGCACTGCAAATATTGCTATGAAATATTGTTTCGTTTATAAGCTTGCAATTTTTTTAATTCCTGGAAATTAATTTTGTGCATATGTAAGTGACAGAGAGAGGGTAGATCATATCTATGTGTACCGATCGGGAGATGCGTGGATAACGTGTGTGTTCGTATGACGTAGAAGAGGAAGAAGGCGGCGGCGGGGGCGGCGCGGGCGCGGGCGGCGGCGGCGCGCTGGCGGCCGGCGACGTGCTGAACCGCTTCCGCATCGGCGACTTCGACTGCGTGGAGAGTGAGGTCATGGATTGCGCTTACTCAGGTGTGGATATTAACGTTAAGAACATTCTAACGTTTTCTCCATTTAAAAAAATTATTCTTATCTTACTTCTTAGATGTCACCGACGATCTGGACTACCGACTAGGCACAGATGTAATGGATGCAGATTTTAGCAGAGCATTCGATAAAGTGGACATTACAATTTTATGCACAAAGTGGAACGTAAATTCCTATGAAATTTTATTAAACCGAAAGTAACAAAATTCTTTCAAAAACTTAAGATGTTGGTGTTTGTTCCGTATACCTAATACAAAAGTTTGAAAACTGATCATTTATTTAATACGTTAATAAGGAGTCGGCTCGACTATGTACTGCAGTGAATTATGGAATCCCCATTATATGTTATATAAAGCATATAGAACAGATACAGAAACGTTTGCTTTAGCGATAAGTTTTCTTATCTTAGCAAATTAGATTAAACTATTTTAAAATTTAAAAAATGTGTATGTAAATGTAATGTAATGTAAATGTAAATTTAATAAGTTTGATTTCTATTCGCAGGTCAACTACACCCCGAGCCTGGCAGCGGAGTTCTCTCCCTCAAGGATTCTCTGCGGCAAATGTTCAACGATTACAATTATGCGGTATTATTGATATTGTACTTCATGTCATGGGTCATGTAATGTCCGTGGTCACCATATCCTTAAAGTACGTCGTATCTAATCAAGCACGTTTAAATTTATTGCAGTGAAAAATCCTTACTTTAGTATCTATATGTACTGGAAATATATAGAAAATAATGATTAAGAACTGATGGTAATTTCAATGACTG
>DWDT01002273.1:0-14020 GCA_018245595.1 Microceris scylla | reverse complement strand
TACATCATAGGCCACATCGTTGCTTTCCATCAGGCAAGACTGTGGCCAAAAGCTAGCCTATTGTGTATAAAAAAAAATGCACATTTATGAAGAAGAAGCACGGCAATTTACAGTTATAAAAGTATTTAACACTCTGTCTACCCCGAAAGAAACATACCGTAATGTTTTATAAATTAAAAAAATAAATAAACACGAAAGAAAGCTCACATAATTATCTCATGTTATACACTCGTATGTATGTATGTACCGACACATCATACTGTTAACAAGTTAATTGATTTGAAAATAAAAACATTCAAATGCTGCAATTGGGTGTTTGTTTTAGTTTTGAATATTATTTCAATGTTTGCTTTGTAAATATGATTATCGCATCCGGAGCTAGTTCCTCCAGCCGCCTCGCGCGGCCGGAACGTTATGTTTCGTTTCTACCACCACTGTGTAGCTATATCGAAGATTCCAGTCAGCTACATATGTATATAACTACTGACTACCTCGTTGGTCGAGCGGATGCAAGCAGAACTGCTGATTATGAGGCTCTGGATTCGGTCCCCGGGTGGGGCAAAATATTATAGCAATTTTCTAACATGAAATCTATTTTTTTTATTTATTTTATATGACATAAGTGGTGAATTTTGAACATGTATAATATTCCTCTGCATACCCCTTAGAGGAAAGACAGGTGCCATATTAATTTTTAATGCCTGAAAATTGTGATAACATAGAACGAGGAGAAGTCAATTTTATGCCCAGCAGTGGGTTTAATTATTGCTAGTAAACGGTGATATAACGATAGTTTGCAGCGGTATTACCCCAGCTGCTGATGTACTCAGAGGTGCCGCATAGAAATAGCCGCGAGGCAACGATTGTGGCCACATAAATCAAGCGACCGTTCACTATGTAACACATCCATACGAATACGAATACTTTTAACATCCTCCATATACCTATGCGAATACCAATACTTTTAACACGCTTTTTGTTATAACTCATCATTACCTATATTATCTATTTCAATCTCTATAACAGTACGAGTACTTCTCTCCTCTGACTACTCCGTCAGGGAAATACAGGATCACATGTTAAATGCCATTTACCTGTTTATCTCTCCTCTCGCAATGAGAAAGTATTAAGACAGAGTCTAATACGTTTTATCAGTTATGTAAGAAAGATAAATAGCTTTATATTTGCTATTTACGAATATACATATTTACCTACGAATATGTAATTGCCTAAAATCTAGAGATTATTTAGGGCAATGATAACGCCAGTCGCTGTGGTCTCAGTCGTCTTTGGATAATGGTGAAATACTGTAATTGATTTAGTACAAAGTTACGAAGGTATAGACCATATCCAAAGGAATATGGGCCAATGAATATGATTAAATTATTGACCAAACAATAAATTCATTTACATTTAACGATAAAATGGTGAATTGAATTAAAAATGATTTGCTTGGGAAAAAAACTCTTGGTAAAATTGAATAATAACGAATGATTGAACGAAATTATTTGGTGGAACACAAATTGCTTAGAAAAAAATCCGCATGTACGAGTAGCTACTATAATTCGACATATTGTTTAGAATGATAGTTTAAATTTGTCATTTCTTGTTCATTTCATCACAAGCCGCTGTCGCCGTTGCCTTAGCAAAGACATAAATTTTCTACGCTGTGTAAAATGCATTTTTCGCTTGTAAGACGTGTTTATTATCTAAGCGGCCGCTGCTATGATCAGCGAACGAATAAAGTATGATGAATATTTGACGGTAAAGTGTTAAATTTATCTACGACACGTTGATTGGAATAAAAATGTGAGATTTATCTCTAGTTCCTTAGCAATAATTTATTGTTACCCGAAATTTAAATAAAGATTCTAAGAATTGTTTATGGTATATGTTTTATATACTGTTTTAAATTTCGAACACTTTTCTAAGATGCTGAATTGAACTGTACATAAAAAGTCTGTACAGAAAACAGAGTAACCGTAAGTATAAGTAAAATTTTAAAGTACCTCGCATTAGTTACTGGTATATGTGCGCATTTAAGGATAATATTTTAAGTAAATAAAAGAGTTACTAAATTTTGCATGAAATGAAATTTGGATGTTTTAAAATTCCATAACTTTAGTTTTCAGAAAAGTCAGACCGAACGTTGGCTAACCCAGTTGGACTTATTTAGAGATACATAAAGAACGAGCACGCAATGTGCCGGAAAATTGTTCTCTTTGAATTAAATTGAATTTTAAGACCTAAACTTAGCTGTGCTTAACTTGTAGGATTTAAAATATATGTACAGACAACATATAAATTGTTTGTGCACTATGTTACCACAGATCATATAAATAACTAATTGTATGTGCAAAAAAAATAATCATAGCATCACTGATTATAAATGTACCGACTAACTCACGTACGTTTTTCGGGGTGGCTCGACTAATTTCGGAACTGTACGGGGTCCCTTCTCATGAGCTCCCGGCGCTAGCAGCGAGGTCGCGGCGGAGACTCAGCCTCCGTACAGGTCCGAAACTAGTCGGGCCACCCGGAAACGTACGTAAGTTAAGCCGGTACATTTATAATCATGTGTATAAGCACTCACATTTAATAGTACCTAACATAGAATCACTGCTATTACATTTTTTATTTTTTAATTTGAAATACAATCCCAGAAAACAGTACGAATATTTATCAAAAAAGTATTTTTATTAACATGTTTATTAAATAGCGCACCGCGGAGGCACTACACTTCAAATAAATGATTGTCTTTTATTTTAAGATTCCCTAAATAATCTGAGTCAGGGCGCAATATATACAAAATCATTAAAAAATTACGTCTGTTTTATTTTATTATTATTAAGGCAAAGCCATTAACAAGACAAAAAACGTGGATTGTATATACATTAAGAAATTAATGATAAACTTGAAGCAATATTTAATGCTAATAAACCTCGCCAACGGATGTGTGAGAAAGATTAAATAAACAAAAAGTCGAAATTGAAACCTTGTGTCGAAATCGGAACCTTGTGAAAAGCAGTACCATGTGAATTAAATATAACGCCTGGGCGTTCATTTTCAGATAATTTCAATAATTAGCATAGACTTTGGATTTGTGCCATAGAGTACATATTTCCTTTCATGCTTTCGTCTAAGAGCAAAAGTGGAAAAATCTAATTAGTATAAGTAATCAACGGTACCAACGTCAATGATTAAAAAATATTAAAATATGCTTTTAATATTCGAGAGTAATATGTAATTCATAGTATAAATGACAACAATTATCGATAATTTCATGTCCTTTGCATCGTATTTTATTTTAATTTGTCAACGCGGTAATATAAACATCATCGAGTGTATCTGTTTGTTCACCGTTTTGTTTCTATCAACAAACGCCAGCTATCAATCGGACGCCATTAAACGTGACAGAGAAAAGCGCGCGAACACACTAAGGGTCAATGATAATGCCGCCATGTTAGATTAATTTGAAATTTTTTTCATTTCAAATAATTTTCACAATTACCGAAATTATATCTGAACGTTTTTCATTTTTCTTACAATCATGCTTTAATTTTCGTTGTGTTTTAATGAAGGTGTGATAGACAGTACTTATTGAAATAATTGGAGAAACATAATTTCTTAACATGTACGTATTTCATAACAAGAATGAACATAACAAGAAGTAAAAACTGCTGAAGATATGATGAACTGTAACAAAGTTGAAAAAATACAAAATTCCCATTAATATTCTAGCGAAATAAAAATCTAATATATTTCGCTGATTCATTTGTAACGAAATAGTGTTGATGTGAACGGTTTATTATATGTATATATAATAAACATATTTTTCGTCAGTTACAACTGTGTAGGCGCGAACGTATGACACCACGTTGTAATTCAGAATTTAACGAATCTTACTTTTTGAACATTAATATTTATTTTGAGATGCTTTTATCTACGAGAAAGCTGTAAATGCTGCAAAATAAATTATTTGCCCATTTAATTGTCACACCTCGCTTGTTGTTTTAAAATAACAGGGCATAGGAGTATTAAGGAGACCTACATTCATAGGCGCAGAAGTATCACAGCACAAGTGACAAGACGCTGCACAGAAAAAATCACATGTTTTCACCGGGCAAGCATGATTAGTGGGTGTTTAATGTGGTACATTGTAATCTGCCCGCTTCGTATATGGGTCAACACTGTCCAAACGCCCGATCAGCTACCGAATATCGGAGCTTTCGTAACGATGGATTCTTGACCTGTCTCGCAAGAAATTATAATTGCAATTAGATTTAAGGATACATACTCGTAATTAAAAGAAATATATATAGGCTATAGAATATACTGTAATCGTTATAACTGAGCAATATTACATGAGTTGATGGGACAGATACTAACTATCCGAAATACGAAACGGTAGGTACGTCAAAAAATAAAATTCCGCGAAAAATTACAAGTTTCTAAACGACACGCACAAATATTATCCTTATAATGATTCTAACTAGTATTACGTATTGTAATAAATAAGAAAATTTATTGCCATAATAGGAGTAAGTTAACTGGTTTACATTTAATTTGAACTTATCACCTACGCCTTCAGTCTGGATAAATATTGAATCATTCCTAAAAAATATATATTAGATGAAGCCCGTCATATTACGTATTAGAGAGAATATTTCTTTTTACATTACAAGAGGATCAAATTTGACTTTAATTGTAATGAAACGATTCAAACGTGAGTTTAGCGAAACAGTCCAAAACAATATTAAATAATTTAATTATTTGTATCTAAAACTTATTCAGAGCCAAAATAATGATTTTTTCTTATTTTGAATGAAAAAGGTAGGAAAAAGGTTAATGAGTAAAAACATATTTTTATAACCGTATACTTTAGGGATTTTATGAGCTTCCAACAGTGAAGCTAATATCTAAATGACCCACCAATAAATTACGAAGAAGAACTATCGAATCAGTTTTTTTATGTCCGTAACGAAAACCCTCATGTCATTTCTCAAGGAAACTGGAAAAGCAAAGTTTTCATCTTGTTTGAGCGAAAATTTCCTAAAATCGTATTCCATGGTACCGAATAATAAACTGATCGGTAACTTTTTGTGGAACGTAAACAAATTATACAGATTAGCGTATCAGATTAATCACGGCTGAGTATAATTAGCTAGATTTATAGGATAATGTGCGTGTGACCCGTGGGTGTTGTGGTGCATAAATCTTACCGGCTTCCTAAGATTGCGTTATAGATAAAAGGCGCAATAAATTTGTCGCCACTGACAATACACTCACGTGATAGCATGGAATATGCGGATTAAATACAAGGAATCCTGGCTGTGACGACCGATCAGACACATAATTTAATGCACGCTTTTTATTTTGTCATTAACCTTCGAGGTGCTCCGGTTTCGAATCGGTAACGTTTTATTTTTGAAACACGGTTACGCGCCGCGGTGATTAGCTAGCGAATCGTTTAACACGTTCCCCAATCGGCAATATCGGTATCGCTCTGCACTCACTGTAACCGTTGTCACGTGTCGCTAAACACACCGGGCCCGCGGTCCCGAGCCGACTCCTCATCAACGGCAGCGTCCGGAACGACGGCCGCGATTCAGAAAATCTGTTTAAAAAAAAACTGTTTCGCGCTCCGTTTTGACAAGTTGTGCTCTTTTTGGCGGGAGTCGAGCGCGGGAGCGGGCGCGAGCGGCGCGCCGAAACGTTCGCGTCGACTGGGCGGCCGGCGGCCTCACTGAAAAAGCTCCTTACATTAAATACATACAGAGCCGATGTGCAATCTATTTATAAACTTAAGTTGGAGTGCGGCACGCGCGTGCAGCGCTCGCACGCGTCCACTGCCTACATTAACATCATAATATTTGAAGTTATTGGGTCGACTTGAGTAACGCGTTGCGGCAACCTGCTGTTTGTATTCCCTTACAATGAAGATAATTAAAATTATCGCCTTAAATCCGTCGTCGGGGAACGCCCTGCTGTTTATGCACTAGTAGTCGTATTAAGGAGGTCGATGGTGGCCGTAAGTTACAATATTGGATGTGCTCCAACAATAATAGAGATATTACGTTTACGATGATCGTGTGAACCGTTTTGACATGCCACTCGTGTATTACGATTTTATTTTATTTACAGACATAACAGACATGAAATTGTGAGCTATCAAAACGCCGATAAATATCGAAATGGAATACATTTATGCGTAGTAATTTGATGTGTGGGTAATAAAACTTGATGGTTTTCGGAGCGGCGCATTAGTGGGAGCTCGCTCGGGGGCTGTCAGCGCGGATCACTCGCCGTGGGATCTGTCAAACACGCTGTCAGCGGCTGACAAAATATTGTACAATGACAAACCGTGTCATTGTCGAGTGTTTAATGAGTTTTCACCGAACAATAATATAACAACTGAACTATATCTCTACTCATACAAACCTGTCATTCATAAATTGTACATAGTTACAAATTTAATTTTCTTCTTCGAACTTTGGCTGTCGAATGGGCATTTTTATAATGTCCATCAGATGTTTTAGGTCGTTTTACTAAATATCACTTCTTGGGTACACTCACGAGAATTTGTGGCTACAGTGCGATGATGATGAGTGCGACTAATTTCATTTTGATGACAGATTGCTAATGAGTTTCAACCAATAGCAATATGATACAATATAGCATACTGCATCTCTATTGCTTCGGGAAGGACTTAATAAAGGATTAATTATAAAATTCCCAAGTTTCAAAAACGGAAAAATTAGGATTTTAGCTCACAGTCTGTCACTGATGCAGGAAGATGTTTTTTTTTTTGTGAATTTCTTTGTGTGATTTTTTTGTGATATGGGTTCGAACAGATGTCGATGTAAAATGACATACATACATAAATATGGCAATAGCGTGAAATGGCAATGATATTTATGCTAGTTTTTAATTTTATTTAATGTAGGTAAGTATTATGGAATCAGAAACACATTTGACCGTTGTTTAGAATAGTAAATATTATATAAACAGCATGCAAGCTTCAGGCCGGGGTATTAGAAAACTTCTATTGGAAGGTAATAGCAGGTGCATCGCAAATATGTAGTGCCTTGAAAACTTTTATTTGAAGACTTTTCGTTGAAAATTCGGAATAGTTCGAGAAATCGTTAATGAAACATTTTCTTGGTTTAAATAAACATACATACCTAACCGAGTCGATACATCAGAAATATATGTTACATTAGTTAGTGCTTATAAAGCGTAAACGTCCATTCATAAGACTTTGGGTAATACCTACATTATATAAAAATAAAGCTTGATTGTTAATGTCTCCAATTGAAAACTCAACGAAGCCACTAAACACCCTTAAGCTTTTAAAAATTGTTTGGACACAAACGGATAAAGTTTGCGACAGAAATGTGGTTAGTATTAAGGCTTATTTATTCTGATACAAAACAAAAAAATACAATTTACTTGAAAGGGTGTAAACATAAACTTAAAAAATCATGTTACAGACTTTATGAATTCTGATTTACCATCTTGATATTACTATTGTATCATCACCTCAGGTCCCTTACAGGGTTGGCAGAGTGCACGGAGTGCCAAATATCTCTGTTTTTATAAATACGCGGTGAATCTTATACGCTGGTATTAAATTATTATGGTAATAAACTGTTATAATTAAGAAATGTCTACATAAAACCAATGAAAATAAAAACGTGGTACTTATAACTTCTGTTCTATGTATAACGGAACTTGAAACTAGTAGCCATTCTAAAACACACGGCTATAAATGTTTATACATTCTCAATATCCGTTACATTTGAAAAACTGTTAAATGAAAACTGCATGACGCGCGCCTGACTTTTCGCGCGTAAATTTTTATTTCGGCGATTGTTTTTTTATTTACATGCACACTGATTTACTGTCCGCGCGAATAGATCACTCTTTATTATATTATTTATAACATTTAATATTTAGTACGTACGTTAATTTATTTAAATTTATTGTTGAAATGTTAATGTTAATAAGAGTAATGAGTTTACGTCGATACAAATGTAATTTTTTTTTATAAAAACATGGTTTACAATATCTTTTTCTGTAACATCTAGATTAAATTTTAATAGGGGATTATTAAATAATTACCTCCCTGAAATTCCTTTATCAAGCAAATTCAAAAAATTTTAACTGTCCATATGAATATAATTTCGCTTATAATATCTATTAATGTTGCCACCAAGTATACATATTTGCTTGTGAAATTTTATAATCGAATAGTAAATAAATATCTTAGGAAACTCGCCCACGGCCATTTCCTTCCAAAGGCAGAACCTATGTTATGGCTACCAAACGACAGATAAACTACTTAGGTATATAATTATAGTATACAAGTAAAAATGTACTTTTATGGACACTTTTTTTTTATTTTGACCCAGAACAAATACTTGTATCAAATAGAACCGATACTTATTTTCGTATGTATATTCAATATTTGTTATTTACTCATATAGCTAACTTAGATAAATCAACAAATAGTTTAATTATTAAAACAACTTAAAGCACATTTAAAACAACTCAAAATAAAAAACAGGAATAAGTTACTCGTAGAATCTTATATATCTATATGTTATATAGGTAATAATAGGACGACATACAAAAGACTTTCACATAGAAATATTAGCGTTCAACCACATACAATCTACTGTATCTTATATCTGACCCTAGGACCCTGTTTTCAAAGAAACTAGCGCAATGATATGATACAGTGAGAAGCAAATCTAAGAGATGAAACATTTTATTTTTTTAACGCAGAACGAGTTATTAAGCGCCGTACATTCTTGTGACCGCAGTAAGAATGGTGAGCGAAACAAAGAACTACTTTTGAACAGCGCGGACAAAGCCGCGGGCGATGGCAAGTAAATAATTAAAAGTTAACTCCCAACAAAAAGCATCTAGCTTATTATTGTGGCTCGGTTTGTCCTTCCTGCTTTTGTGTGGCCTAAATCGATATGGCTTTTTGTGGCAATCAAATTAACAACTTCTTTGTAACACACGTTTGAGTAATGAACAGTTCACAGCTGAATAGATTACACAAAAAAATATTTTGATAGATTCAGAGCATCGTGTACGTTCTCTAATAAGCCATAACCGATGGTGCTTATTGGACGCGGCATATATCAATATATCAAACAGTGGACAGGGAAAAACTGATGACGAAGCCAGACAAAAGCTTATACACTTGTTATAGCCTAATTGTGTGCCGTTTAGGTGCAACTGTAGGGGTTAAGGTGCAATTATAGAACATGTAAATGGCTTGTCCAAGCCACTGCTGCGTGTGTGTCTAGCGAATCGATATGATTCCCGCGTTTTCTATTCTGCTCACATAAGAAAAAGTTTAGCAAATGCTAAGGATCGGTTTTTGGACGATGGACCTATTCCCCTTCTTTCACAGCCAATTCCCAAATTCAATCATAAAATAATGTAAGCCTAGTGATTTTAATTCCAGCCTCCTACTCCAGACGTCTAAGCTTCAAATCCTGGCACGAACATCACATTTTGGTTATCAGTGGTATAGGATACAATAATTTGCAATAACCATAAAGGAAAACATTATATGGAAATAACGTTCTCCATTATTTACTGTAAAGAATTTGTCTACACGTATTCGATCAGCATAATTGACAGTATTCTTTGTATTCCAAACACCTTTGTTCTATTGATAATAATAATGTTTCCCAACTCCAAGAAAATCAAAAGTGACGACTCCCCGCACTAAGTTCATATTAATCGCTATCGTGGTTATCAGTGTTACAAAAGTACATAAAGCTTTAATATGATTGAAAAATAAGAACATTTTATCATAACAAAAATATTTTTGATCCTGCTCCTTTCTTTTGATTCTAGTCAACCGTATTTCCATAAATCCTAACAAAGCCAAAGTATAACAGACATAACGTAACCGAAATAGATAAGCGAAAGCTTTATGTGAAGTTACTATTTATATTTAGTGGCTTTTTTAATTTCTATTGTCTCTCGCTACACTACACGATTTAAAATGGCCGACAGACGGCGTATCGAGCCGACAGCTTTGACAGTTCGCGTGGCGGGAAACGATTAAAAACAATATTCTTTTACTAAAATAATCTCTATGAAAAGAATATTTAATTTTAATTTTGCCGTCAAAATTCAAGATTGCATTAGTGTAGAGATGCCTAATGTCATAACACTCAACTATATATGAAAATATATTTACTTAAATATGTACAAATTTTGCCATTTAAACGAAAAACATGGCAACTCACAACATTGAACGAACGAAAAACGATAAACATTAAATTAAAATAAATAGCAACATATTAGTAGAAAGAGAGATAAAATTGCAAGTTACCGTCAGAAGTATCAGTCCTTTTTGAAATCACAATACACATTAGACCTTATACAACTGGTTGTATAATTATATTGTATTACAGGTCCCTTATAAGTACATATATCTAAATGTATATTACCTACTATACAACGAAACTTAATAACCGAACTGAGCACATATTGGAAATTGAATTTACCATAACACAAAGCAATCTGCCTACACAGAGCAGTATACTAAGATTGGTTGCTGTTTAAGCTCTGATTCTATTACTGAATTATACCTTGCAGTTACATATGATGTATATTTATAGAATCGATTACTGCCGCAATGCAGCAATACACATCATTCTTATGAGGTGTGAAGACATGAATAAGAAAACTGAGGAGATCAAACATTTTAATGTAAGCTGAGAATTTCCACAAATTTACTAATTTTGTGTGTTTTTGTCCACTCATTTATCAAATAAAGGCTACACATGTATGCATAAGTCTTACCCTCACAATATATTTTAAAAACATGTTACTTTTCAAAGACTGCCTCGTTGGTCGTGTTGGTTGCAAGTGGGACTTCCGGTCGGGAGGTCCCGGGTTCGATTCCCGGGTCGAACACTACAAAATTTTCTAATTTAGATTTTGTGGTTTGGAGTCTGGATATGTCCCCAATGCACGGCATAAGACTCACCACCTATTCCATAGTGGGACGTAAACGTAACCGGTGAAACGTGGGAGTGTTTTGCATTCCTCTGCCTACCTTTTAGGGGATTACAGGCGTGAAGTTACGTTAAAATAAATAACATAGGTATAAAATTACCGATGATAAATTTCCTTTTGTTATTATACAAAAAAAATCATTTGATATATTTTTTAATTTAAAGTACGAATTCAACATTGAATTATCGCATAAGACAGCCTGGAAAAACATGGCCAAGATAAAACTGCTGTCTAGGTTTAACATTTTATTTATGCATTTTCCTCCGCTTTAACTGTGGTTGGTATATTCGGTGAGGTTCCCGTGGGGTTTCCCCCAGCAACAGATCCAGTGTTACCCGTCGACTTATCTGCGGTATTGGCAGTTCCCATTGTATTAGTAACACCAGTACCATCAGAACCAGTATACGTACTTCCAGTGTTCGTACTTTCGGTACTATTAGTATCAATAGTCGTACTTTCAGTACCTTCCCCGGGAGACGGTGACATGGTGCCGACGATGTCATACAGCTTCGGACTGAACGTCACTGGAACTTTCCTCGTGGTGCCATTCGTCCGCCAAACGAACGCCGGCAGAAATGTCGTGGTCTTCAGTTCGTGGCAGCTGCATTTACATTGATAATCTAATCGAAACACTTGGTAACCCATGCTCTTGCATGCCGTCAAACACTTAAAAGTAACAACGTAGTTGCCGCAATTCTTGTGAAAGCTCAAGCCGTAGTATTTTCTGTACTCGTCATTCGTATCTAAAAAAATTTTGAATGATAAAAGTTGCATCAAAGACGACGGTACCTATTAATAGAAAAAGAATTCTGCCTATACCAAATTAAAAACAAATAAACATAATATGATTTTTTTCTTAAAAATAAAATTGCTATTATTTATAACCGCTCGTAGCTGTCAACATCGGATGTATGCACTAGCAATGATTTACATTAACTGCCAGTATCGGTACATACCATCTAGTGAATTTATCGCTGTACATATCAAAATCAACACAAAATATTTCATTTTAGTGCTCGGCTCATAAAACGCGGAATGCAATTAAACTTAACACAATTCCAACAAAACTACGTGTGACATATTTATCCAGTGTAATAGACGTTTTATAGACACATAAATGAAATTCAATTTGAAATTACTGATGATCAATAAATAATGCACAACAGTTTGCGATTTCAATACTGTGTAAATTTACTTTAATTCGATACCATATGTACTCGTACATTTTGCAATATTTAATATTCGTTTATTTTATGTCTTCGTTAATTAAATTCGCTTTCATTACGCGAGTGATTAATTAATAATTACTAATAAAGCGACAATGACATTAATTATTTAAAAAAGCAACTTAAACACATTTGAAAATAACTAAAATACATTTTAAAACGTCTAGTAACAAAATGAAATGCAATTAAAAATGAATATAAATAAAAAGACCAACATATGCCTATATTAAGACCATATGATCTCTAACGTGTGATATGCAACCGCAAGTTTATATCTAAGGCATATGAATTTACATTTGACTACTCTACATAGAGTTACGACTGAGCCTAATCGAGTTTGACGAGGTTTTTAGAATATATGAATATGAGTGCTTGTTACCGCCGCGGTCCCTATTAAGTGTGTTTTGACAGGCGGGTGTCCACTTTCTACTGAGCTGGCTATCGGCTCGTTTGCCTTCTAAACGTATATATATGGGAGAGAAAAAAACACCGTGCTCGAACTGTCCGTGCATAAGTGTACTACATTAATTAATGAGCGTTTGACTAGAGTCATCGCTATGTGAATCATAGAGTGTAGTTATGTAACAAACTGGTTGGCTGTCCAAAGGTTTTAAATTTAAATATTTTTTTAATGTACTTCTTTAATGGTAATTCATGTAAACGTAGTTATATAATATCTTCACGCCCGGTTCCTTAGGGGATAGACATAATATAAAGTAGTTTAACTACAGCGATAAATTTAGAAGAAGCATATCAGGTCTGTAAACTCGGTAGGTACTCTCTGCTTAGCTGGTAAATGACTTGACGTGATTATATAATAATATTGTCGTAAATATATGTATTTAATTGCTAAACTAAAAATTACAATGACTCCCGTCTTCTTTGTGCAATCGTATTGTATGTCTGTTGGTGTATTTGTAGCCTTATATACATTTGAACAAAAACATTGTACCAGAGATACATACGAGTAGCTCTCCAACACGAGAAAGTCAACTAAAAATTTTTCGAGATAAAAATTCCAGTCAATGTTCAATACCTTTAAATATAGGTACCTATTCTGAATTTAAAAACTAAATGGGCCATACAAGTATCTAAGGTCTAATTAATAAATCAGGAATGTGATAATGACGGCGGTACTGCTGGGGACGGGCTGGGTTTGGTTCTGGTTCTGAGAACCAACTTCTCTATGGCCACCCAAATGATGATTTCATTATCAGTATGATTTTGATTGATGTAGCAAAAGAAGTTAGCGGGCCGAATTCTTGTCATAACCGACATATTTTCTTTGTTTATTACTTGGAACTAATTGATCTTCGGCGCCATAGTTTTTGAGCGCCCACCGCTCTTGATTGGGGAATCCAGATGGACGTTAGATGAAGTTTAAATGTAAATCGCTTTATAAATTATTCATTATAGATAATACGTCGTCAACGTGTGTAAAGTATAATATAATTAACAAAAATATGTACTGATATACTTATATATCTTTCTTATTAATATAAGATCAGATATTTTTTCTTGTACAACGAAAGAATATTTGAGATTTACTTAAATTTATAACTAAATGATATATAATATATTTCTTGAAAACCTTAGATTTTATATTATCTTATATTATATTAAATTATATTACATTAAAAAAAATTCGAAGATGTGTGAAGGCTGCCAACCCGCACTTGGCCAGCGTGGCAGACTATGGCCTTGACCCTCTCAATATGAGAGGAGACCCATATTCCAAC
>DWDT01002272.1:0-14023 GCA_018245595.1 Microceris scylla | reverse complement strand
TAATAATCGGTACAGTAGTTTTTGAGTTAATCGATAACATACATACAAACATTCATTTTTATATATAAGAAGATGTATATGTACTGTTATAATATATCTATTATTGTGGAGTTGCACCTACACAAATCACACGATATTATTTAATCAAATTTCATGTACGAGTGTTGTACCTGAAAATCCCGTTGTACTCGTACCTTAGCAACAATTCAGAGAGGTATGTAAGTTTTTCTGTTTACTATTGTAGTTCTTGCTGTTGTGTTTATCGTGTACTTTTTTATGTTTTTTTTGTATTGTAACATTATAAATGTTTTTATCTATGACGTTAGAGCAAATGGGCGAGTGAATTAGTAGGCGGGTAGGTGCGTTGACGGGTGCATGGATGCATGTATGTAATCTCCGAAGGGGTAGGCAGAGGAGTGTAGTACACTATTACATTTCATCAGTAACATTTTACGTCCCACGGAATAGGTGTTGAGCCTATTGCCATACACCGGGTACGAATGCAGCCTTCGAGCCACTATTATAAGTTTTCACTAGAAAATTAAAGTTAGACATTCAGTTAAAAAATCCATGTTAGAAAATCCAATATTACTCGACCCGAGATTCGAACCCAGTACCTCTCGATCAGCAGTCGCGCTTTGCAGCCACTCGACAAACGAAGTAGTCGCCACCATCTAATTAGTTTTAAAAAATCTTAATTTGACTACAACACTTATTATTTACATTCGCTATAACTTACGTAACGTAAGTAACGTAGAGAGGACACTACCTACGTACATACAGAGTAAATGTACATAAACGGAACCACAAAGTCAGTAGATATTTAAATTTAAAAATAGATCTTTTAAAATTCTTAAATAGGGTTGTACGTCGCTAATTAATAGCGTTAGCGCGGCGAGCTAACAACCCCTAATGAGTAAAACGGGTTCCTTAGGTTGAATATTAATACATTGAAGCTGTTCCCACTCCGCCAGACTTCTCTCGCTTCTTAATTACTTCGTGGAAAAAAATGCAATGTTTTTTTCTAGCTTGGAGACTGACTTAAATAATTTAATGTCAACTTCATCATAATATTTATTAAGTGTCTTTGGTTTAATTATGACTTAGTGGTATCTACAGTCATCAGGCAGTATTTGGAGGTTCTAGTATCCGAATCTTGTCACACAGCTCTAATTTAATTATTTATTAAAATTTTTTTTACCTCCAAAAATTTATTTAAAAATTTTACATCGATTGCTGTAACGATGTAAGATCTTTTGTCTTTTGGACTCATTCACTGAGGATGCCTTATCGATTTTTTCATCGTTCCAATTTTGGCCGCAGGTTTTTTTTCATACTAAGAAGATTTAAATCTACAGTCCGCTACGACGGTCATGTACGGTTTATAAGTCCGTACCAAAAGAGAATACAGCTTGCATTATTATTACTTGACATGATTTGTTACGTTTGTACACATCAATATTATCTTGGACGTTTGGACACGAAAAATACGGAACGCATTTGTGGTCAAATGTTTTGTCAGTTCTATTAATCCTTTCGTAGAAAGTTACCACGCAGCCGTGCTACGTACATACATGTACATGATACAATGCTTACAATATTATTTTACTAAAAAAATTCAGTCTATTGTGCGGGTACTCTGTTGTTAGAAATATTCATGATTTTTGACGTCATTCTTCTATCAAAACGGAGGTGCCATCGCGGCAATGCAGGTGTATATCACACGCCGCCTGGCTGGGCGTCACACAGGGTCCGTCAGCACGGCAAGCATGGTGTTTTGTGAACGGATTTGATCAATTTCAATAGAGAAAGAGAAAAGTTCGTGACGCCGAAGAAGACGGGTTGTATTCACATCGACCTTAAATAGCAGATTCATTTCAATTTAATAGAGCCAAATATAAAATGATTTAAATTACCATGTCTTACTTATACTGTATAATTATTGTATTGTAATTATACTGTAATTTTATTTAATGTATAAATGAATATAAATATGCGTCTGTTCTGCTGAAATTTATGCTGTATGTATACTCATACAGTTGAAAATTAGGATAACGTAATTGGTTATACTAATTTACATAATAATGGATATTTGAATAATATATTATTTGTAGTTAGTATTTCTATTGATTTTCTCCAATCAGCGTACATGGCGTGGAGACAATGGACGAAAACTTTAGAGCAGACCTATGTTCTGCAATGGATTTAGACAAGTTACTAATAATCAAGACGATGATGAAGATAAATGTTAAAAAAAAAATAAGTTTTCGATAGATTATCGTGTCACAGCGACCGCCCCTGCCCGCTCGCGCCGGGCGCATTCAAACCTCGAATAAACTTGCGTTCTGTATTTTTACTGCATGCGCCCTATTTTGCATGAAATAAGATATCAAAGTGAGAAGTACGATATTGCATAGCCGTCGAACCCGTCACCGCTCGTGACGTACACGTAACCCATTTTGTTTAGGTAGTAGCTCTTTTATGTAGTTTCACTTCGTTTAAATCATCCCGTTTTATTCTCGTCCTAATATCGATTTATTGTTTTCTCTTTACATTCCATTACTAGAGGTCTTATAAGTACTATTACGATAGGAAATACTTAATTTGAATCAATGAAATTAAGAAAGCAACGCCCGATTAAACTATTCTGATTTTAATTTTAAAAAACATGTTCGCTTTGTAAAAACAATGTGAAGACATAAAATGTGTGTTTGTTAAGTTCCACAAATAAGCAGGTTTTTGCGTGTAACTGTTTAACAACAATGTTTTTTCGCTAATAATAATTATATCGTCTGAAAGGGATTGAAATATTGTTCGTAAAACTACAGTAACATAACTTTAAATATAACTTTTTATTATATTAATTTAAGGACACAAGTACTGAAAATTGAAATCATATTCATAAAAATGGAGATTGTGCTCTTAGTCGAGACTGAAGAACTGTGGCCGCTAAATTTCAGTATATCTATAGCATTTTGTAGCGTACTTAGAAAAATTGTGCATATATACAGTTGTGCACATGCAAAACGTTTCTTTAAAAACCAGATATACTTTTAATATTTCTTAAATCATGAATATAAACAATACTAAAAAAATAGACAGTCATGAGGACTGCCGACGGAAGGGAAAACTTAAAACGATATTTTGAATTTATTTTTGTACTGATTGTAATAATAAAAATTAAAATATGCTATTAACGTAAATCTTTATATGAATGTAGCAAATATTTAAAAAAAGGGCTTAGTTTATGAATTTTCTTATGATTCATTTTTGTAGGTATACGTATATAAATATTAACATATTTATACACACTGTTGCGCTGCACAATGATCGGACTATTAAATAATTAACATAAAATAGAAAAGAAATGACACGTCATCCCTCTTTGAAGTCGATTGAAAAATAGTCTCTTTACAGAGCATATTTACATAAAGTAGATAATATTTTTTTTCGCATCAAGCATGCGCAACAATAGCTACCTCGTCCGCTACAAAGCTTTGGATCCCTCCGAGACCATAGCATCCAAGATCGCATACGAGTACATTGTCCCGTAGGCACAAACGCCTCAGCCAAGCGTCCATACAGAGAGCGCTATGTATAACGTGCTTTGTTTAATATACACAGTATACATATAGCTCATGGAACAAGGTGTGACGGTGACTTTTTCACTTCAAAAATTCAAGTATTTCTATGCTCATCTTGGAGTTTTTATTTATTTATTTACCTTTATTAGTTTTAGTGGTATAGGTTACCTCTGTCTTCATCATTACTATACAACACTACTGAAACAGTACTCACTTTTCGAACTGAGTGCAAATCTCGGCTGCTAATTGAGGAATGGTATCTACCACAACTGTGGAGTTGCAATTAGTGTCGCTGAGTCCAAAGCCGCAGCGACTGCGACCCGCTTCGTAACTACTCCTGCTACCATGAAAGCTTTAGCGACGAGGACAAGAGGATTGGTATGACTGTAATTTATTGAATATTTCACACCACTGCGGGGATATTTAACTGCCAGTGGCACATGAGAAGCGATGTAATAAAGTATCAGATAAGGAGACTTGGAAACGTTGAATGAGGAATTTATTCATTATTAGCCCGGGCAGTTTCAGAAAAGATAACTAAAGATCAATTTTCAGCCAGAAAAGTGACCCAAACATAAAACAATAAATTACAATCCATAAAATTGAATAAAATGTGGGCTTTTTGATTTGTTTCAATCATCATTAAAATATGGGTTATATGATAAGGTAAAGCAGTCCAAATAATTTTTTAAAACTTGGCACGCCAATAAACGTTTTAGTTACAGTATACGAGCCACGTCCACACAGAACGCTACAGATACTGCCCCCGACCGGGCGGTCGAAGTGCATTAAGTTTGTGCAAATAAACGGGCGCTGTTTGCGTCGGCACTGTTGACTCGGTCCTTTGATACCACTCATTATGCCTGTGATTTGTATGCCTGATGTATTCCCAGTAGTACAGAGGACCCTGCAATTGCAAAGTCAATTTGATGTAAGGATGTACACTGAGAGTTCATTTCGAAGCTCATTTTGTAGATATACACCATGGAGATGCAATTTCCGTGGGGATAGATTTCGATCACTCCGACCATAGGTACGATACCGCATTCTTGTGCCGCATCGATTCTTTCAATAATGTGTTGGTTAGTGTGCGAAGCGGCACCGTACCGCACGGAATACCGCACAGTATGTCCACGGCCTCTACGGAGGTGAATAGTCCGAGGAATAATTAAAACTAGTATCCATGTTACTCTTTCCTCGAGGCACCACTCGTGCAACTGAAGTTCTATCCACATCAATTAGATTCGTAGCGGTCCTCTACGGTTCGTTTCGCACGCTTGTTATTACCAGAAGTGTAAAATGTGGCATGATCTTCTTTCCGAGGTATTTTCAAAGGAGGTAGGAGCTTTTAAAGAAGCCTCTAAAAATATGTTTGCTATTACTGCTGGTATTCGATTGGTAACTCGGCAATGATAGCTATTACCATTAGTCGGCCGGTTTGTCAGTTTGCATATGTTTATATACGTATAATTACTTAGATTCACGTATATACTTATATAAATACAGACGTGTATACGTAATAAAACTTTAATATGTCGCAGTATTTCTCTGACTAAGTCCACTAACATAGTCTGCGCACATCGTCGCGAGCAGCAAATTTCTAGATTTATTGCCAATAAACGTGAGATCGGCTCCATTTGCCATAAATTCTATTTATTGGTGAAAACCACAGATGAAACGTATAATAGAAATGGTGCTAATGGTCTATGGTTTGTGAATTTGTATAGATTATTATTAATAAAAGAAAAGGACGCTGATCGGGTTATATTTCAACGACTTTTTACTATATATATGGATGTTATATGTATGTTCATGTTTATATTACGTACCGGCTTAAATCAGGTGTAGTTTTTGGGATAGCAGAACTCTCGGACCTATCCGAGGTCCTTCTCTATGAGTTCCTTAATATTACTTACTACAAATTACTTAATACAAATTGTGTTTCGTTAATTCATCATTGAAACATCATTATCAATCTATTCCAGACTACTGCTCAAGGCCGCCCCTAAACAATACATTCGCGCGGCCTTCTCAGCTTGCCGCATTCAGTTTTCACGTGCTATTCCAAAGATTATTGGTATTTCTAAAGACATGTCTATTCGACCGATGGTCTGTGGTGTAAACGACGACCCTTTTTCTAATACTCCCAACTGACCGGGCCCAGTCTAACCGATGTTATGTTATATAAAGTTTTAAAAGAGTGATTAATGACTGCTGTTATAGACCTAGTAACGTAAAAATGTTGGTATTTCATATAGCAGTTTTCCACAGAGTAACAAACCTATAGGACAAAACAAAGTCAAAATAATAAAAACGTTCTAATTCGTTTTTATTGCAGAAGCGGCTAATGGGACAGGTATGCATTTGTTAAATTAATTTATTGTTCTAGACAATTATATAGACATTTTATATAGAATTGAATATTAAAGTATAAAAATATCCCATTTTCAATGGTATCTTATGCATATAATTACCTATATTTTGATGCCTCACGGGTAATATATTGATTGATATTGGTTGCTTAAACGTCATGTCTTTACCATAAGTATGTACCTACTTTGAAATATAACTAAACTACACCTGTAAATTATGTGCGTACCTACTTGTATTTTTCAAATGTGTGGAACTCCTTGTTTTTGAAGAAAATTTAATGCTATTAATAAAGCTTCTCAAGGGCTCTAATAAATTAAAAGCGTACCTTCAAGCTTGTCATCCTCGAAGAGGTAGTCAGAGTGTACAAAGAAATTAATTATTGAATTTACTGTTCTCTGATGTATCGATACTCTGTGGTACCGAAGGGGTTGTAATGAGGGTCGCGTGACGCGGTACCAGCCCACCGGCGCGGCGGCGGTACTGCTGATGGATGTAGCTTTCGCGTCGTTTTTATTTTCATTCGCCCGCTTATTTGTTACACAGATATATCTCGTCGACGCGTACCTACGCACAAAACGTACCGTGAAATATCTGACGCAAACTAAGCGCGACGTTTCATATGCTCGTGTCGTTCGCCGTATGTTAAGTTAAGGTTTTGTGACGTGCTTATCAGACTTATAACGTTCCGTATGTACTGTATGTATGTATGTTATTTTACTCCTGCACTAACATATTAAATTATCAGATATTTTATCGGATATTTTAAATTATGTTAGGTGTCCCTGTAGCTCGAGACCGGAATAAGAGCTATATCTCCTGCCTGTCGTAAGAGGCGACTTAAAGGAGGCTTCCGGGATTGCGAGCGGCTGGAGAGGGAGGTCGAACCCTTCAGATGGCGATTCCGGGAAGGACGACGGTATGTGTGGCCACATATCATCGTGGAAATCGGAGGGCATAGGAAGAAGCACTATGCTTCTCCCGGGTGTTGGGCCCGTTGGGGCGTTGCGCTAGGAGGACCCCGGTGCGTTCCGTTGGAGATCCCGGAGCCCTCCTATTAGCGCCAAGGAAGGCTACCGAGGGGTTTTCAGTGCGGTAAAAGTCCCAAATAACCCGGTATCACTACCAGGATACCGAGTACCTTTTGAAGGTTTCCGTAGACAAAAAAGGTGGTAGGCGTCGCCACTTTCATCCCTGTAGGTCAGGATCAGAATATGAGGTTCGGTACCTCATCTCTGAAGTAAGAAACGACCGAAAGCGCGGTTAGAGGGGGGAGGGAGTAAAACCGTCACACCAGAGATTCCGGGAATGACGATAAGTTACTATCTGATGAGTTTTGTTGGAGATTTGAAGCGTAAAAACATCAAGAGGCTTTGAAACAGACGATTCCATGTAGGTTTGTAGTGCGGTGTTATTTTAAGAAAAGTAATGTTCGGTGCTAGCTACTAATAGCAGTGGTCTAGTCTTGGAATTCAATCTTCCACTCCGGCAGCCTTCGCGTTAAATCATTGCGAGATTAAGTAATACTTGCTGTGATGGTGAAGGAAAACATCGTGAAGAAACCTGCACATCTTAAATTTCTCCATTAAGTTCTGTAACGCGTATGAAGTGAGCCCAGCCGCATTTAGGCAGAGTGGTCGACTATGTGGCTCTTTTTTATTTTGATAAGAGACCCATGTCAAAGTTTATGATATAATAATTAAATAAAAACAATTGGGTTATAAGCATTTTAATACAATTTGAAGAAACTTATCACATTGCTAGCTAACAAATTGAATGATAAAAAGATTTTCTCTGTGCCCACGATTTTACCCTTTTTGCCTACGAAAGGAGGCTTTACAATCTAGAGGTATCACAATAAATCAAATTTCTCATGAGTTATTACCCCTATCGGCTGGCGAAAGGGTTATCTGATGAAGGAATATATTATTTTAAGGGACGATGAATCGCCTTTGTCGTTCCATAACACGTTTCAACAATGTAAAGGACTATGTGTAACCTTGAGGTAATTGCAGATTGATTTTAGGGTAATAGCACCTTGACATTACACACTTTGTTTCCAAGCAATTCTAAATTTTCATATACATAACAGTCCATCAAAACCTGTGACAGATCAAACGTTCTTTTTCAAGGAAATAATAAACATACCGACGTTTTTCATTACTGCTTTGTTTTTCCCAAATATTATAATTTGCATCTCTTTTCTACGAAACAGGCGACTAAATCTGACTCTCACAAAGCGTGATCAGAACTTCTTAATGTTGATAAAAGTGAAATATAACATTTTAGACATCGACTACGACCACGAGCTACATCTAGTAGAGTTGTTCCAATACTACATTTGAGTTAGTAAAAAAAGCTTGAGTTAATACAAAAAGGTATGAGTCAACGAAAGTCAATGAACAAGCGTGATAGAATGAACAGAGTGAATGTTTTCCTATTGCTGAATGGACAATCAGAGACGATGGACTTAACTTGTGATTGTTTCAAAGGTTAAACAAGCTTTAATGCCAGTATCATTGAAAATTAACAGATAATCTGTAGTAAATTTATCGCTGAAAGTAAAACAAAGCAGAACATTAGACGGTAAGTTGGCGCGAATTAATCATGGCGGCTGTCACCCGACGCAGCGTTCAATGGTCGGTTGACATTCGTTTTAAAAAGCAAAATACTGCCAGTTTCCCAATATTTTACAACCATTACCATTCGAAGTTTGAATGTAAAGTTGAATATTTTGGTATTGCTTTTGGGGCATGAATTAATTGCAGCTTTGTTTCGTGTGTGCTCGTGTAAGCTTATTGATATTTAAAATGGACCAACAAAATGGTCATTTTTTTTCTTGGAATCCTAAAATTTTTTTCAATATTCATTGGAGCATTTTCGCATGTTGTGCTAGTATGACAGTTTGATATGCGGAAAGGCGGATTAAAGGTTAATTAAAGGTTAGATAACAGCTGATATTTATATGTAAAAACATTAAGGTATGGTCTTTCCAGTTAGCAAAATCAATAGGCAGGTAACTAAAACTAAATCGTCATCAGCATCATCACCAATCCTTCTGATGTTCCACGTAGGACACAAATCTCCTTTTAAAACGTGAAGGGTTAAGGGTTAAGACTATAGGCCGCCATGTCCATTAAGTGCGGGTTGACATACTTCACATATCTTAGGGAAAATAATCAGGATCTCTAAGTTGTGCAGTTTTTTTCACTACGTTTTTCTTCACTGTTGCTACAAGTGACATTTAATTTTTAGTTAATCAAAATACACCATACCCATTATAAAAGAATATATTTCTACAACTAAACTGAATGTATTAGGGTGCACTAGGAACTTTATAAGAGCTCTCTAAACAAAAGTGATAGCAGAGCATCTACTGAAAGTGATCAATGATTAGAATAAAAATAATGTTCAATGCTTACGTTAATACTTAAAAGATAGTAATAAGGATATGAAAAACTTATTAAGCATAGTAACTTGTCAAAACTACCATCATCTATATAAGTTCTGACAAGCTTTAACATTAGTGCTAAACATGCCCTTTAAAACGCGGCAAGGTCGCACGTATTCTATTAGCGGGCGCGCGGCAAAATATGTTCTGCGCTACAATTAAATGTTTCATGGCATCTTGTACCTAGTAATTTGGTTAAAAATTAGTTTGACGTTGCCTATAAACATAAAAAGCAGCATTTTGGGTAGCATGAAGCGTGAATGAAATTATATTTTAATTAATAGCCGTTAAATTTGACCCCAATCAGCAGTAACACGCGAGACTACTTCGATTTCAATCTACGGGTAATAGAATTCATAGGTTTAACTCTAGGTAAACTAGTAATGGTCAATCCAATGTTGGTTATGGCTTTGGTCGTTTCGATTTCGGTCCAGGCGGATTGTATATAGCTTGAGTTATGAGAAATGGAACGTAAAATTATTAAGTTCTAGAAATTACTTAAAATGAAATATATGTATAACGGAACAGATTCTAGAAATTACTTAAAACGGAATGTATGTGAATCTTAATTAAAAATGGGTGTAGGTTACTTTATAGCCATACGAATATGTGTTTCGAACATACCTCCATATTTACGTGTGGTAGTTTTATATATGTAGGTTAACAGAATGAAAATCTTTTACATTTCGTCATTATAGATGACTTTCGCTGCCTGCCATATCGTTTTCATGCCACTGTTGTAATTGCTTATTATAAAAGATTTCATATTGTTATGTTTAACATGCATTAAGCTACATGCGTCAATCTGAGGATCGCTCCTCCTGGAGAATGTTACTGGCTGGTTTTAAGCGGAATCCTCCTCAGTAATCAGGGACCGATTTGAGAGACTTACATATTAATATATGTGCAAAGTCTGACCTAAAAGATGGTATTCCATGCAGTAATACCCATTATTCAAATACGAATGAAACACTAATAAATGTGTAAAGATAATAATCAGTTCTGGGAAGTCTAAGAATCTCATAATTTGACGATATAGTTTACATTCTGGCCGATAAGAAAGAGACATCTTTGAAACGGGTTTGTATGAAGAAAGTGACGAATGTATAAGAAGAACGTTATGTATGTAAGTAAAGAGCTATATAGCTCTCGGTAGTCTTATTACTAATGATCTTTGCATACTACATATGTGATTATGATTGATATTAACATTCACTTTATTATTGATATCCAGAAAAGTAAAAGCCAATTTTTCTTTTATGATTTAGACTACTTACTGTTTACATTTTTTTACCCTTGTATTAATAATCAGATCCTGATATTCCCCGGGATATTCCCGCCAGCTGTGGATTGACTTTGGGCCTGATCGCGTTTGTAATTCAAATCGTTTCGTTCGTTATGCGAACAGACTTTCCAGACAAGATCTGTCCGCACTGATTCTGTTTGAAATATGATAAAATTAAGGTTAGGCTGCTTATCTACGTTTTATTTTATTTCAACGCAACACTAAACCAGCAGCCAGCAGTTATAAGTTGTCACCATAGCCATCCATAGCCATCTGCTGACCATTTAGAACAGATATGTGTGAATAGGACCGGTAAGTAATGCTAATTTGCACACCAAAGCATCAATTAGTGTACGCAAAGTGAATGGGCTAAAAAATTCATCCTTTAAAATGTACATGACATGCAAAAGCGATTTAATACTATGCAAATTTAAATATTCCTATTCATGATATTCCGATACAAATATTTAATAAACGACATACACTGTTATAGTTATTATCTATACATCTTGGCGCAGGTCAGGCTATGGTATGTCAGGAAAGAAGCGGGTGGAAACAATTCCTAGCACTATTTTAAAATAAGGAAATATTTTTTTTCAAATTCTCGTATATTTGTAGTTCGTTAAAGAGCACACGTGATACATAATGGTGTGTGTTAACTATCGCCAATATACTTGTAACTTCACAGCATTTAATACAGTTTTATTTGTATTTCCTATTGTACATTGATAATGTCGTTATAATTATATTATTACCTGCAGAGAAATCTTTGCTCGTCTTTTTATTTGTGCATACGGAAGATTCTGAGATTTGCTTTGATTATAGATTACTTTTAGACATATCAAGCCCCATAAGGTTCGAATTAATAAATTTAATCATGGCTGTTGAATTTAAATGATAGCTGGGCTACTATTTATTCAGGTACGACGCGCCAGTTTTCAAATTGCCGAAACTACAACATCACATTGCCGTTGCGCGAACAAAGTAATAGCATAGCGAAACATACTTGAGCGCGACGGGCGCGCCGCCGCTGGAGTTTCAGAGATGTATGCATATTGTGCCGTAGCTTGAATATTACATGTTGGATATTACGTGACGGGGTTAGTTCACTCACTTCACATTGCTGTATCGTACACGTGGTTATACTATTTCGTTGCTCTACGACATTGCATAATATTTATAAAATAACATCATGGCTGTAAACGTCACGGGCAGGCAGAGGAGTGTAGTACACTACAAACAGAAGTTTGTAGTTTACTACAAACTGCGAAAGAGTGGAACTCTGTGCCGGCGTCCATCTTCCCCGACTCGTATAATCTGGAATTATTCAAAATACGGGTGAATAGGCACTTTCTAGGCGAGCGTGTTACACCCTAGGTTGCATCTCGCTTTCCATCAGGTGGGATTGCTGCCAAACGCGAGCCTATTTGTAATAAAAAAAATAAAAAAACTACCACTGTTGATCCGTTTCGTTCACGTTAACGAAACTGATAGAAAGAACCTATTGCCACACACCGGGCATAGATCCGGACTCCGAGCCACTACAGGAAATATCCAGTAGAAAATTGAATAGCACTCAAGGAACTCTTCGAACTCCGGAGCTCTTCATCAGCAGTCACGCTAGAAACCACTCGACCAACAAGGCAGTAAATAATATTTATAAATCACTATTAAATCTAATTATCTATATACATTAATAAATGATGTACCACTTCAATTCATACATGACAAGCTCAAGGTTCAAAACCTTGCTGGGATCGGCGGAAACTCATGAAGAAGGTCCTTAGATTTAAAACTAGTGGAGTTATCTTGATAAAACATAAGTGAATTGACTAGGTACATAGCTTAATAATGTATATGCTTAGGAATCCTAACGAAATGTTATGCTACCTTTTTATGTTCCCTGCTAGTCACGAATTTTCCTAACAACTACAGTATGCTTGGAGCATACTCAAATACATTGCTCTTTAGTGGGTCATACAGTTTTATATAACTGTAGCTCATATCCACACTCGTAGTACACATTGATCGTGTAAGATAATTGGTGGATACGAGAGTGACTGCTCCTCTGTACACGCATAAATACTCATATTTCAATTTTCAATTCAATTTACTGGACACATACTTCGCATCTACTGCATTTTCAATGTGTCTGACAACTGTACGATGCTATTTTAAACACCTTTAACACCTGTTATCTGCCAAAGTAACCACAAACCAAACTCCATAGTCGCTGATCGTTCTTACTTGTATTGGGGTCGTGCACTGTGTGAGAAACTTTCAGCTTTTATGAAGTAACGAGTGTCTGGCCGTCGCTGGCTCTCGGGCTACTATAATTATAAATTACAGATTGATATCAAGTTTGCTTTAACGTAAAATGTGTAAATTGTAACACGCCACGATGTCATAGAGCTTTTCCATGTCAACCATATAACATACATACTCGTATACCAAATAGAAGTATCAAACCTCAGATTAGTTTCGCTTGAAGGCAGCTGTAAACTTAATTAAGTCTTTCTAAACATATACCCATGGAGATAAAGCATGTAGGGAATGATCCTCCTAGACCATTATCATCATAAGTTTGTATCGGGCTATTTCTAGATATACATATATACTTCTCTTAAAAGCTACATTTATTCAATGAAATCCACATTAGTACAGGTTTAGTAAAATTTAAAGTTTTCAGTTACACATTGGATTTCTGAATTATTTGCCAGTAGATCGTAAACAGTCTTGTGGCAAAATTCATATAACCCGTTTGCCGCAGTTGTTATAATAATTTCATTCTGCATACGCAACGGGTCCTCGTGAATGAAGTAGGCACGTATACGAGCTAAGTTAAATTAGGAAGTTCGTATGCTCCGCCGCTGTTGCATACATGATAGATATGTATGTAGATTTTTTGAAGCATGCATGCATAATATCGGGCGGTATTTTTTAAATGAAAAAAAAGTTTCCAAGGAGTAAATGCTTCTAGTTCTCGCTTCTAATTCGATCTCGAAAAGGACTCTACGGATAGGTTTTTACGAATAGGACTGTTAATATTAGCCAGTATAAGTCATCAGAATACTGTTTATTTAGTAACAATTTCTAGCTGGACTACAGGCGAAATCTGTTTAGTAATACATACATACCCAAACATATCTTCACGTCAGGTCCCTTGCGGGGTAGGCAGAGAGCACAGAGTGCCAAATATTTCTATTCTTACACACCTGTCGTGCTTCGTACACGTTCATCACACTCTTCATACATGCACGCCGGTTTCGGAGACTTCTAACGTCCCCATCACGTAAGACCTTATTTATTTGGTCTAGATGTTTAGTTACATTA
>DWDT01002271.1:0-14024 GCA_018245595.1 Microceris scylla | reverse complement strand
CATGGAATAGGTGGTGAGCCTATTGCCATACACCGGGCACATATCCAGACTCCGAACCACTACTAGAAAATCTAAATGAGAAAATTTTTGTAGTGTTCGACCCGGGAATCGCATCCGGGACCTCCCGATCGGCAGTCGCACCTGCAACCAACACGGCCAACGAGGCAGTCAGGTACGTAGGCAGTGGAAATATATAGCTGTATAATATTATTTTTAATCGACGCAATATCGTTAATCATTGTCGTTATAAAGTAAGAGCTGGTTGAAAACTTATTGCTCGTGTTAAAACACGGTTTTAAAGCTACTCTACATCTAAACTATTTGGTGATTACTACATAAACAAAGAAATAAACACTAACCAATACATCGCTTCAAATTGTGTTCAAACATAACACAAAAAAATGGAAAAATTTAAATAAAAAAAATTATTGATAAATTGAACTGCTTTATATATTTAAAAAAGTAGTCCATTTATACAGATATACAAGATTTATTATCTAAGACTATCCAATTATATGTCTTCCGATTTTATTTTGCAAAAACATTCTCTCTCTTAATGAATGAGTGATGAATTCCATTGAGTAAGTGTGATAACACTAATAAATTTGAATATGGAACACTTGTGAAAATAAAAGACAATCGTTGTTCTGTTGTACTAATGGTTAAAGAGATAAATGCTAATTAAATATTAAATTATTATAATGAATATACATATACAGCTCTGTACATACTGGAGCACACCAGGGGCATCCTGAGCTGTGCCCCAACTCACCCTGCCTCTGAAAAATGTAGCCCCAAAACTATTTTCATTTAATTACAATATGACTCAACAATACTATTTTTATAACATTTTGGAACACCTCACAAACTGCCATCTGCCATCCAATCTAAAGTTATCATTTTGTGAACATAAAACCAATAAACATACATGTATATAATCTTCCATATATATGTAGACAATTTGACTTCTGTAAACAGGACAAACAACCATACTAATAACAGAAACATTTCCCCAAGTAGGAATTGAACCCACAACTCACTGAACCATAGGACCAGCAGGTCACACAACTAAAACAGAAACTCCACTCTTCCACTAGTCCAAACACATCTTTACAGCAACATATGTATCATTCCTTGATCCAATTCTAGTTTTACTACTCAATATACATAATCAAATTGAAACTTTAACCGGAGTGAGTTGTTTGTTTGGTCTGTGTCCAATCAGGGCAAGCTAGGAGGAGCCCTTAGCCACGCCGACCAGGGCTGGTCGGACACATCGCTCATGCAGCTTGTATCCCACTTTGCTGACTGTCACTACTGTGCCCGGTTCGGCACCTTCCACCTCCTTTAACAGAAAAAATATATAAGTACTTGTGTACTTACTACATACTTACATACATATATAAATAAATATTTACATATAAACACACACATGAATATATATAGTATATTAATTGTATGAATGTGTATCAGGCTATCATCTGCCCAGTTACAGTGCGTTTTGGGATCTGATATCATCATCATTATCAGCCTACTCCTGTCCCCTGCTGCACATAGGCCTTTTCAATAGCATGCCACTGAGCTTGAACCACTCAGTGTATATCGTCACTCCACCCAATTGTAGGGATCTGATATATGAAAGATTTTATACGTTTATTTCCATCGTTATCCATTATTTATGTTTTCCCCATCCCCCCTACTTGTTAGATAAGAGTGGTACACATAATATAACAAGAACATGTTCGGTACAAAGTACTGTTGAAGTTCCAATTGAAAAAGGGATGGAGATTAAGCAAGAGTTACCTGCTGGAATAGTGCCTCATGAAGGTTGGGGTCGAACTTTTCCCGGAGCGGAGACACCGCCACCAGCCCGTGTCGGGCAAACACCTGGAACCAGGAAGCGACTGATATATTACATCATCAATTCTCTTATAGTTCCATTGTTGGATATGGTCTTCTGCCAGATTGAAAAGGTTTAACACTGCAATCTGTCACCTGGCCAGGCGCACGTTAGAAGACTTTCAGCTGTCATAATTTTATTAATGCATATATCATATATTATGTTAATTATCAATAAAGCAGTATTGGCTATAAATTTGATGGTGGCGAGTTCGATTTCCATCAAGGAAAAATAATTGGGTGACGGGCAGGAGCGCTTGCTTCAAGTTTAAGTAAATGCTTATATATTAGCACATACTTGGCCAGTACTGCTGTTTAATAGGTAGCAAATTTATTTAAGCAAGTTTTACTATAACTATATCTTATTGAAGAAATACCTGTGATAGCTGAGCCTTTGTGAGTTTAAGCCCGTCGTGCAAGGACCGCAGCGCCGCCGCAGCCCCCTCGCCGGCCTCCGTCACCTCGGGCACGCTCTCTGCTGCCGCTGCCAATGTGTCCGCTACCTAACAAAACAAAATAATAGACATTGAACATGAAAAATTAATAAGAGCATAGGTCACTAGGATTGGATGGAGTGGCACTAATTTGAGTAGGATTACCTTCAGTAGTAGATGTTAAAAGGCTGATGAATATATGCCTACCATTAAATATTCAAAATGAAACAAGATTATGTTTATGATATATGTAGAAGAGTCAGTTCAGGTCTGCCAAACTAAAAAAATGTAGTGCTCAGTTTTATCTGCCCACATTTTTTTCTTTTTTATAGAAATAAATAGGTGATTGAAATTCTCAAATTAATAGTTCCAAGGGTAAGTAATAAATCAGTGTGTATACAGAAGTTTGTGTATACAGGTGTGTATGTTCACAAGTGTGTGTGTAACTCACATCAAGTAGATCCTTGCAGAAACTCTGTATCGCAAAGGACTTGGCGTCTTCCACCTGCTTCACCATCCGCCGCCTGACGTTCTCACTGTCGGCAAGCGCGCGCTTGTACTTGTCCTGGAACAGGGCATAAACAGTTATAGATAGTCGCTGATAGTGAAGTAACAGATATATACAGAGAGGAGGGAGAAACTGGAGGAGGAAGTATGAAAGAGTATTTGAGATATTTGGCATTAAATGCTCTCTGCCTACTCTACAAGGAACTTGACAGGATAATAAATTCGTATTAAACCATAAATAACAGATGAGAGGTCTTACGTTTGACTCACGAGTTAGATACTAGGTACTAGATTTTTCTAACATATAAATCCCAGTAGTAGCATGGAGACTAACTTGATCCCCAGTACATAGCAAATGACTCACCACCTATTCTACAGTGGGACATATAATGTTATAGGCGAATTGTGGAAGTGTACTACAGTCCACTGCCTACCTCTTCGGGGAAATACAGTGTAATATTATGATATATTTAAATAATATCAGAATCAACTCACTTCATAGTCCTTGACCTGCTGTTTGACTGTATTCAGTTCTGTCGTTAGTGCCTCGATCTGTTTGTGACATTCCTCGAGAGATGCTGGAGGCTTCTCAACAGACTCTGCTTCGGCTTTCTGCTCTGTGCTGTACCCTCTGATGGATATAGTTGACCCTCTGTAGAATAAATAAGAGACTCTTTAAGAGGGATAATTTGATCCCAGAAGGGGTAGGCAAAGGAGTGTGGTACACTCCCACGTTTCACCAGTTAGGTTTACATCCCATAGAATAGGTAGTGAACCCATTGCCATACACCAGACTCAGATTCAAACACTATTAGAAATTCTAAATTAGAAAATCCAATAGTACCCGACCTGGGACCTCCCGTTCCACAGTTGGGCTTGCAACCACTCCACCACCAAGGCAGTCTATTAACATTTTTTAAGATAACAGTTTTGATTTGCAAAATTATTTGTAAACTAATTGAAGTTAACCTATGAATGTTTAGTATTTTAATTGGATTGTGAAACAATATATTCAGTGTTTCAGTGATCTCAATGAAGTTTTCCTAAAGTGTTTCCAGTCCGTCAATCTTCACTTGGCTGGCATACCTGACTATAATCTTAAACCTTTTCATATGAAAAAGGAGATATTCAAAGACAAGACAGAAGGGTTGATGATGACTGAATCACATTGAGCGAGTTGTATTCCAATGGGCAAAACAAAGTGCAAAATGCGAGGTGTTAAATTTTTTCAACATGTTAGGACATAGACTACAATTATTGTCTATTAAAAACAGTTGTGAAACTTCCTTTGAGGCTTTCCAAGTGATTGAATTCTAAGAGCAATTTTGGACATTAACCTAGGGTGAAAAGCAGGGAAGTAAGCCTCTATGAAGGGGCCTTAATGGTAGAAGCCTGGAACCTAGACTTTCTTAGGACCCCTTATCTATAACTAGATAATGCAAATGCTTAGGAACTGGCCATGTGATGGAAGACCTGTAAGTTAATGGAAAAAGCAATCGGCATTTTTTAAAGAGGTTAAAAAAAGAATTCCATTTTCAATTAGAGCGCCTAGCATGAAACTTTTAAATTTAGATTGCGCAATGGTTACCTGCATAAATTCGTCCTAATGCACCTATGACTTGTATCTGTTATATATCTGGCCAGCCTCCCCACCGAGTACGCTTTCAACGATGCCATTTTATTTATAAAACCTAACTTTTTTATAAAATTCAGATAGAAAATTTTGAGAGGTTATGACAAAAGTATATTATCTGTCACTTTTAGTTTTTTTAATTGCTTGACGCAATAGTCAAACATTACAGCTTAGTAAGCCCATGAACAACAAAGAATTTTGAAACTTCTTAAAAATATTTTAAATATACATAAGCATAACTTGCTTACCTCACGTAAAATTAAAAGGGAATTCGTTTTGAAAGATTATGTTTATAATGTATAATAGTAACAATGGCAATGACGTCGTGTAGTTTTGACAAACAGCTGTCTTTTGCGATATGAGTTGGGATTGTATTCACTGAAATTATCATAACAATTATAGTTTTATGTAAAATTGTATGTTTTCTGAATCAAATATCAATCAAAAGTGTTGTAGCGTACATCTGATTGCATTAAAGAACATATTTGTTTCATAAAAACAGATAGAAGTCAATAGCCCGTTGTGATAAATGCGAATTTACGATCGTCCCAAGTCAAGGTCATTGATCAATGACGGAATTGAACGTAACGGGGAAAATTGCAAGCGGAAAAGTTCGAGATTTACGTGATACTGAAAAATAGCTTATAATGCCAAGTTGTGACTTTTACGTAAATTCAGTGCGGTTGACGCATACTGGCAGGCGAGACGCAACCAGTCATTCTGGAGAAGTAGTAGTGAGCGCGCGCATTTGAAAAAAATTAAAAACATGGCATCTTTGGCTGTTTTTGATTTTGATCGTACTATCGTTGACGATGATTCAGATGCCACGATAATAAACAGACTGAGGGAAAAAAAGCCGCCACCAGAATGGGACTCTAGCAACCACGACTGGACACCCTACATGAGTGATGTAAGTTTTTTTTTAATTATAACTAATTTCTTCAATAATACACCAGATCTTTTGCGGAGTTGCCACATAACACCGCGTGCCAATGTATCTCCATGCCTACAAATTCGAAATGTTAATTTATTCATTAAAATACTTTCTTTTTTATGTATTATTTCGTCAGAAACGAAGATAACTGGGTTCATAAAAAATACTTCGTTTTATATGTCATTGTTTACGATTGTTTTTTTTTCTAATTTTAATAATATTTTAAAGTTGTGTCTTATACTGCGCGGAAATTATTATTTTATGCGATTTTCCTACTAAAGCATATAAATCATACCATTATTATGTTTTAGATCATATCATTGTCCTTTTAAAAGAGCATCAATCCCTGGTACCATTGAATGGATTTATTTTATTTAATTCCTTGTTTCTCTACCAGCTATCGTATCTCATCTAAAAGTGTTCTGGGGTTGACCTATGCTCCAATTCCAAAGTAGAATGTACAATTGATTGATTAGGCAATTTCTCGATTTTCACATCGTCAATTTTATTTTGGATTCCATAATGATTAGGGAAGCAGCGTTTCTTCATTTTTAAGGCTTTTTTTTGGACAAATCCAATTGTGTTTTTTTACGAAATTTTTGAATCATTCCAATCCGCCGCCCTTCAGCGTCTTTAGGCAGGAGAATGCAGGATGTTCCCCAACGAGAGGTATCCTGAGGCAGGTCTAACATTTTGTAAGCCTTACTGATAGACTGAAGATTCCATCCATTCATTAGGTTTTCGAAGTCCACCGCTGGTCATAGGTCATTCTTAATTGACGACCATCCACCCAGTCGTGGGTCTATTGAATCCAGCTATATCCCGCTGTCTTTTTCTGAGAGAATTAATATTAGAGAAAATTAATGAGAGAATTAATATATGTTAATAGTATTAATATTTTTATATCTTCACGCCAGATCCCTTAGGGGACAGATAGAAAAATGAGTACGTGTTAATATTTATAAATATGCAACATATTTGGTGCAAATTTTTTCACGCGGCCTCGTTCGCCTGGTTCCCTAAATTGTTTTAATAACCTATCATCAAGCCTGTATTGCTCCCAAATGATAGGCAGACAAGTGTAGCACACTACCACCATTCACCTTTTATTAATACATTTATTCCGTAAATAAAGTTAGTTTTAATAAAATCCGTGATATATCATTAAAAATATGTAGTTATTTTAAATATGAATTTAATAAATATTTTAAATAGCCTGTTTATAAGAAGTTCTAAGAACTACATCAAGCTGTTTCTACGAAAAGTACCAAGAGCGATCCACGTTTTTTACTTTTAATACGCGATACATAACCTTACTATTTCACCATATTATTGTAAATATTAATTTTATAATAGTTCCAATTCTCAAGATTTGCACTCGCTGTCTTATTTTACTTTACTGACTCAGTCACGTATTACGTTGACTTACACAACCGCTTCAGAGTCAGTCAGTCAGTAAAGACAAGGCTCTAACTACAAATATGGACACTGACTGCACCATTGTAGTTGTGCTGTAGTTTTGTGCGGTTGACGTAACTGTTATTATAATTTTTCCACAATTACAAATTCCATTTTTAAAATTATTCTATCAAACTGGTCTATTTTTAAAACGTAGCATACAGAGTTTGTGGACTTATAAATAATATGATGACGGCGAAATCTATTTTTAGAATCTACATTTTTATATTACAAGTAATTAATTTATTCTTGCAAGACTACCTCCCTCATTTACTCACCACCCACTCCATGGGACTTAAACATAACATGGTGAAACGTGGGAGTGTACTACACTCCTTTGCCTACCCTTTCGAGGATGACAGGCGTGATGTTACGTCTACTTGTAAGACATAAAACAAATTACGTTAGATAAAGTTCTAAACGTAACCAAAACCTAATATCATGCCTATAATACCATGGAATAGATGGTGAGACTATTGCCATACACTGGGTATATTTCTACTAAAAATAACATTTACTTTTATATACTAGACATTTCTACTAGAAAGTCTATGTTATAAAACTAATAGTAATATGCTATTGTAGTACTAGATAAATCAAATAAATTAAAAATTAAAAATCTATCACATGCTCAGTTTATTTAAGCTTTATACAGGCTGATGATGATGATGATGAAATATATAAACACGTCACACGTACATATAACGCCATCTAATATAAGTGACTAATGTAGGTGTTGACAGTGGAATGAGGCGGGAGGGCGACTCGCGAGTGTCATGTCGATTTCTGCGTATTATACACTTGATGACGTTAGAATATACATATGCGATTGGTCAACGTCCATTCTATTGTTTTATTGTGTTTTCCCCACTTTTTTGACATTCGTTTGTCAATTTAATTTCTGTGTACTCGTTCTTTTTAATTATTCAATTTTTACTATGTAGTATACTGCATACGGGTGTGTCTGCGTAGAGATAAAAAAAGCTTCGTAATAATAATAATACAATATCTCCGCATACGACTACCTGATTCATAAGTAATGAACATAATAGCGTAGTGACCACGCTGGTCTGTTTGCGATGATTTGAACCCAGGACAGAGTTAATGGAGTCAGGGACTGAAGTCAAAACCATTGGCTTTTATACACTAATTACATACATACATACATATCTTAACGCCAGCTGCTTTACGGGGTTGGCAGAGAGCACCGAGTGCTAAATATCTCTATCCTTGCAGACCTGCCGTGTCTCTTCAACATTCACACTTCAGACTTCCTCCATCAGTCAGAAATCGATCTACTTGGTCCAGATAGGCGAGCCTTGGTCTCTCTCGGCATCTGCGTCCATCAGCATTTGCATTGTATATCTATTTCGTCATTCTTTTCTGAGCCATTATAGATTTAAGGTGTAAAGAACTTTATTTCTCATAAATATTTCATAATAGGTTTATTACAATTATTCAAATCAGTTAGTCTCTGAACATGGTTCAAACCAATTTTTTCTACGCTTTACTTCATTCTCTAAAGGATTATAAACATCGGTCAGTATCTCTTCTCAGTATCTCATCTATCTTAACCTTATGTTTCATCAATATCGCTTCAACAGTTTTAAAATAAAATCGTTAAAGACAAAGGAACGGATTATTTAAGCGTTTATTATGTAAAATACAGATTTCTACGAAAGTTTTTAACAAAAAAGTAACTAGTTAGAACTTAGAACAATTCATGATTATAAATTAGTTTTAATAATTAGAACAATTCAGTTACATTATATAATGTGGGGGATGGCTAGATATTTCTTGAGGGGTTGATTTTCAAATACAACCCTGACGGTAGAAGCTATTAGGTACTTGGCAAAGTCTCAATATCTTCGGCCTTGGACACCAGCTTTGGCTTGGCAATGAACTGGGATATAATTTTATTTAATATATTGTTGTAATACCTAATATTTTACTAATATCTTTTAATACCTAATATCGTCACGCCTCGTCTCTAAAAATGTGGGCAGAGAGCACCGAATGCTAAATATTTCTATGGTTATATTCCTGATGTGCTTCTGCTGCCCCTGCCAGTTATAACGTTCAATTTCACTAGTGGACTTAGACGAATTGATATTCTTTAATACACTCGATATGTGCCACAGATGATAGGGTAAAAGCCTGATGGTCGCGCAGGGGAATGTTAGGCTTGTCGATCGTGTTAGCGGTTGATTATAATGGGAACTTCCTCCCACACAGGCCTCAGAGCCGCAAAAGTTGTTGGAGTAGACGCACGTGTTTTGTCCATGTGAGCAAAAACCTCCCGCGGCGAAACTTTGACAACCGTTGAACGTATATTGATAAGTAATCGCTGTTTAATATTTTTATTGCTAATTGAGTTTACAGTATGATTTTTGTTTCTTCGCATGCATTTTGTTTATATTACACTGTTCATTACCTTTTTTTTGTTAAATAGTTTTTATTTATTTGGCTAATAAAAAGGCAAGTATCCATATAAATAGGGTAGTCGTCCTGATGACTTTTGGGGATAGTTGCTTTAGGACCAACTATACGTAACTATAAATTCTTTAACCAGCAGAGACAGAGTTTTTTTTTTCTCTTGGTATTTTTTTCCATCTTTTTTGAAATGGTAAGTACAAGCGAAAGCCAGGCGTGGTGCCGCGTCCCATCAGCTGGACAGAAGATAGTTTAGAACTTGCGTTTGAAGAACTTGATAAAAACCAAAAAGGAATCAACAAAATACCCCGAATTTATGGTATATGCTCTAGAACCTTAGAAAGGCGGTACGAAAAGAAAAAAATGAATTTGGTCATAATGTTATGATTTAATACCTTAAAACATAATAGTATTTTTAAATATTGAATAATAATTTGATTAGTACATAATAAAGGACCTCAGTTAATAAGAAGGACTGAGTACTTAAATTAATAAATGCTAATGTCAGAGCTGACTGCCATATTGTTCTATGTTTAAAATAAATAATAATATTTTATTAACAATGTTGATACCAAATTTTTACTGAGTCTATTATTGTTGTTATTTTATAAATTTTAATTAAACTTGACTTGCAATAAATAATAAAGACTGATAACTTCAATTACTATAAGTTTGTTTCTATATGAAAAAAAACATGGAGAGGCATTTATCCTCACATAAGGCAACTATCCCCCAAAGTATTTTTAAAGTTAGCCTACTATCCGCTATAGTAGGCAAATATCCATTTTTCTAGAAGTGAAATAAAAGAGGATTTACCCAAAATTCCGAGTACTGTCCGCTGTAGTAGGCAAATATACATTTTTCTAGAAGTCAAATAAGACGGGATCTACCCAAAATCAATATTATTTATCTATACTTTAAAAAATGGGCTAGTATAGAAGATCCTCCGTTTTGATATAATTAATAACAGAGTTTTTTGAAAAGTAGCTCAACTATACGGCTTTTACCCTATATCCTGGATGGGAATCAAAGCCAGAACCACCGCACAACAGTCAGGATCACGCAGACAAACAGTCGATTCAATCAATATAATATCGATCACTCTATCTCAGGTTTTCGAGCACGCCTACTCAGCCGGCTTCCATCCCTCCGACATCCTGGACTGCATCGCCTCCATGCGTCCGACCCCTGGCATCCAGGAGCTGATCACCACCCTCGCTGATAGGGGTTGGGACGTGCTGATCCTCACCGACGCTAACACCGTCTTCGTCAACCACTGGCTGAAAACTCATGGGCTCCAGGTGAGTTACTTTAAAAATAACTAAAGATCGCGGGTATGGTGTCAGCTAGCCAGCTGATGACCTGGTCATCGTTATCAGGTCTTTTATCGTTCCATTTCTGGTAAATGTCCTCTCAGTAGTAGTAGCTAGGCGCTTATAACCGACTCCGTATAGGACTATGTATTGTGTACTTAATAATTGCACTCATATATGCAATATTTTCTAATATGTACTAACTTGATCAAAGTATATCGACAGTCCTATTATCAATTTATTTCAATTAACAGTCTTATTAATGATGAAAAGTCAGCTTTTCTTCCCGATGTATGGCAATAGGCTCACCGCCTATACCATGGTGGGACCTAACGTGGCTAAAGAAACGTGGGAGTGTACTGCACTCCTGTGCCTAACCCTTCGGAAAAGTAAAATCGTGATGTTATATTAACAACGAATAGTAACAGTTACCAACAGTTTTAAATCTAGAAGTATACATATATACATGATCAAATATGTCCAGTTTTCACTGCTGTCTGTTCGTTTGCTACACTCGTCACAATATAATCTACTGTTTTCATTCCAAACGCAATTAAATTTTTTTTAAAGTATACAGCAGTATAGCACACTAATCGTTTTTGTTTGTTATCTGTGCAACATTTATCGCAGACTATAAACAATGTTAAATTAAATGGCGCGAATTTATATCGCGCGATGCGTTAAGGTCGTACAAGACGGCGCTTAGTAATTAAAAAGCCGCAAAATCGTGTCTGTATTTCCCTGCAGGGGTAGGCAGAGCAGTGCAGTTCATTTCCATGTTTCATCAGTTATGTTATGCGTCCCACCATGGAATAGGTGGTGAGCCTATTGCCATACACCGGGCATAGATCCCGACTCCAGGCCAGTACCAGAAATTTTCAGTAGAAAATGTAATTTAGAAATATCCAATAGTACCCGACCTTGGAATCGAAGCAAGGACCTTTCGGTCATCAGACGCGCTTGCAAGCAGTTGACCAATGAAGCATTGATATTGCTTGCTACTTGTATATCTGTTCACATATTTTGACGACTTTAAAAGATAAATATATTACAGCTCCGTGTGCGGTCACTCGAGCGTGGCTATAGACTAAATATTGTAATATATTATCTTAACAAGCCTTGCTATAGTATATTATAGCTCTGTCTGTGACGATCCTAATATTTTACGTCAAAGATTTTACGAGATTTGCATCGCCTCAATCATGAATCGATTTTACATATCTACATCATTAAAATCTTGATTGTTTTGTAATACAACTACTTGTTATATAATAATATGAGACAGGGCGAGAGGGAGAGAGATAGAGACAGACAGAGAGAGGAAATGACATTGGAAATTAAAGAAACCGTATATTACATTAATCTAATTTCCTTTTACGCGCCTACTTTATCATTTACTTGATAGAAAATCTGTAATTGTATGTATTACTACTTCTAACACTAAAAGTCATTTACGCTTATTCGTAAAAATGATATTAGCGGTCGTTATAATCATCAAACATTTTATTATTCCACTATTCAATTTTTAATAACAGGTTCGAAGCTTGATCTTAACATACATACATCATCAGCCTACTCCTGTCCACTGCTGGACATACGCCACTCCAATGGCACGCCACTGAGCTCGATCTTCAGCTCTTCGCATCCAACCTTCGAAGCTTGACCTTAAAACAAATTCAAATGTATTAATACCATAATTAGAAAATCACATTCGTTTTCCCGCCTTTTTGTGTTCTTCCGCCATTGCGGTGAATCCATAATGGCCACCGGTTTTTAGTAGTTAGCGTGACAAACCGAAATTAATATTGTTGAAGTGTAATAAAATGGTTAGTTGTTATATTAAAAAGGTTATTTTTATCATCATTTTCCTATCATTATGGCGGAAAAACACACATACATACATTTACATTCTTACGTGTACGGCCTATCGGGCCTATATATATTAAAGCGATATCTATGGCACGTTCCCATTATAACATGTCCTTTTATTGTTAATGTTGATTAAAATTGTTTGCCTTGGAGAGTAAGCCTTGGTATCCAGGACGCCCTATCCTTGTCACAATGTTTCAATAAAAACACATTAATTTTATTTCTTCACATCTTAAAAAAAATCTATTTCAATATTAAAATCCATCGCCAAAGGTTCACTCGTAGAGAATGCCATTAAGCATTAAGTCCGCCTTTTGATAAACAAACCTAGATTTATAAGTGTTGCAATAAAGAATAAATAAATTATTTGAAATTACAAATAGTCTAAAATCAAATATTAATAATTAAAAGACCTTATGAATGTCTAAATTGCAGAAATAACAAAAAATAAAATTTAAAACGTCGTCAACGTAACTTCTGTCTGAACAAAAATCTGTATTACAGATATAATGTACTCGACATTTAAACTTTTCTAAGCGTACGGCGGTGTTTTTGATAGTCTATCAACACAAAAATAACAATATATATTTCAGTGTTGCTAGACTATCAAATACGGCATTACTATTCCCTACGGGAGTCGAACGTACAATCAATTCTCTCGGTATCACTAACCACTGAACTAACAGGCCTCAGAGTCAAGGTCGTTAAGTAAACGATACACACAAATATACATTGTACCTATACCCATTATTTTACATGAATACAGAGTTATTTATACATAATGTTATTATGAATAAGCTTTATCATTTATCAACCATTATGGTCAGCGCTCTAATTATAATTATATACCATTTGTGTCTCAGCTGATCGATGACGTCATCCGCGTGATGCTGACATCACAGCTGGGTCATTCGACCAGTGCTAACTTCTAGTCAGATTGTTTTAACTTTTAACATTGGCCGTAGCATACCTATTGGATGGTAATAACTATTTTTGCATGTAGGTATGTAAATAATTAGCATAATATGTGTTTCTGCGTATTGAACTAGTGTTTGAGTATCAATATATTATATATTATGTAGTACATATATACGTATTATATATGTATGTATTATATAAATGTATATATTAAATGAAGAAAGATCTACGAACAAACTAAGAAGTGTAAGACTTATAAAGATTACATGGTGCAAAAATTTATACATATAATTATAATACTAGCTTAGAATTTCAATATTTTCTAACCGCATAACTTTTAAACTATTCGGCCAAATTACTGAGTGTGAAAGACAAAGTTTATCTACATGAAATACTTTAAGTGACAAATGTATTGATTTTGATAAGAGTTTGATAAATATACTAAAATATGCATTGTAAAATAGTATCACGGCTTCCACTGCTACCACTAGGCTATCACGGAAGCAGTGATAGCATAGTGGTTAAGAATTCCGCCTCTCACTCCGGAGGTCCTGGGTTCAAATCCACGGCGCGCACCTCTTTACAAATGTGCGTTTTAAATTTAAATATCACTTGCTAACGGTGAA
>DWDT01002270.1:0-14027 GCA_018245595.1 Microceris scylla | reverse complement strand
ATGGAATAGGTGGTGAGCCTATTGCCATACACCGGGCACATATCCAGACTCCGAACCACTACTAGAAAATCTAATATCGAAATTTTTTTTGTAGTGTGTTTAGTGTAAGTAGGAACTATCACGTAAGTATTAAACGCGAGTTATCACTTATTTCAAGGCTGCAATGCAGCAAAAACAACAATAATAAAGAATCCAAAAGCAAGTTTAATAAAGCAGATGTTTTTTTATAATATAGAGAAATACAGTAAGAGTTGCAGTATTTGGCTATCGACACGATACATTATTTTTATTTACTTTTAAAGTAACAAAGATAAGAGGCCTTTTATACGATAAATCTCGTTGTGTGTACAGACAATATCATTCATGCATGACCATTTGCTCTCTCGAGTCAGATATGGCCCGGCCCGCCCGCGGTCACCGCGTCAAAGCACCGACGCGTGTCGGTGGTCCGAACTACTTCGCAACGTTATTTGCGAGGTGTCACCACCAACGATGAACCACAATAACAACGAAACACAATTGATTTACTATCGCAATACCATTTATTATCAACCATAGAACCTTATTGCATTGCAATAAGGACCAGATTAGTATAATCGAGGATGAAGTCAAAGATAAATATATATTTGTTTGTTGCTTAACTTAAAGTCCATAAAGGCACCCTATCGTTTTTCCGCAGTGTTCCGAGAACGTATATTGATTCTGTTCATATTTCGGCGACATCTCGTTGTCGGTGTCGGTGTAAAACCGTTTGAAACCGTCGGTGCTAAATAAAGACATCCTGTGTGGCTAAGCTAAGTGTATACATAAATAGTTTTCCAGCACTTACCGGATGTGTGCGTTATGTTTGGTTTTCCTTTTACACATAAAAAAATATTCCAGCTTAGGTAAAATAGACTCAAGAACACAACTTACACATTAATACTTCATAGGCTATACCTGATTGTAATATCCTAGTTATCAAGTTAGAGTATTTATAAGATAAAGAGAATCCTAGTTATAAGATAAACAGTTATCACATTCAAATTGTGCGCAGGAAAGATGCATGAAGTAGGTACATAAATTCATATTAATTTGAAAAGAATTTATGATTAACATAACACCGCACACATTTATTGATTGCACAAAACAAAATTCGCAAGTTACTTTAAAAATACGACTAACACAAATTTAGGGTGAATCGTCAGAGCGCAAATAGCATAATAATTTAAACGTTTATGACAAATGATTGTTATGTATTTGGGAGCTCCGATATCGACACCCTCACAAATGGAATGGGCCAGTCTACACTATCGGATTACCGATATGAAAACAAGATGTGTCGTTAAGTGGCCACTAAATATACCCTTTACGTCTTAATGTTCTGACTCATTATTGCACACGCTATAAAATGTGCGAACATTAAACATATTTACACGAATATCGACGGAGGAAACGTGACCAGTTGAACATTAAAAAGAAGCCTAATTACACTGCGAGACAAAGGAAAAACAAATATGTAGATTAAGTCTCATGATGTAGGTACGAATTTATGTGTACAACGGTTTACAAATATTTAACGGTCGAGGAGTGTTCATATACGTTTACGAACAACAAGTTTTTCAGCAGTTCTTATTTTAAATACACACTGTGTATGGAAGAGTGACTGAATAAAAAGGTTCTACTTCTAGGTAAATGAATATTAAAAATGTATATTACCAGTATTTTTTCTGATCAAACTTTTTCTGTGGTCAGTAATGTTTCAAGAGTTGGTTTGCTATAAAATGGTATCCTTAATAAGCAGTTGATCACAGCACCAAAATATTTTCGCATCCAATTCACCGTATGAATTTCAAGATTTGTATCAAAAATATTTATTTGTATTTAACTGTGTCCTTTTGTACAGTAGGAAAATGTTTTATTTTCATATAATTATATTAGATATTGAGACGAAAACTATTAATGATGCACTGGTGATGAGTCATGGGAAAGATTTTTCTGAAGCACGATTTTTTAATCCAAACAAGTCGATTCTTGTCTTGATACGTACAAAAAGAGGTATGGTCTGGCCTTGTCCTTACCTGGTCTTCCAATGTTATGACTTATTTGTCTCGCCTCTATAGATTTATCGATATTCAAAGAATAAAATTGATTAAATCTGCATAATACATTCATTAAACAACCAGTAAATTGATTTTTTGGCAACCCCATCTGTTCTGGCGAATGGAAATAGAAACATCTGGCCTTAAGACTGATAAGGAAGGAAATAAGTTGACAAAAAACGACTTTAAAATGTTCTTGGTGACATTTCAATTATAATTTATGTAAAAAACAAAAAATCTAGTTACCTCGAGCTGAGTAGGTAGTCGCCGCCTAGATTAATGCATTAGTTATGTCTACCTACAGGTGTTCATATATAAAAATGTTTGTTTGTCTGCATTAAACCCTTCATATTAATTAGAACCTTTAAGCAAAGTGATTTGTGACGTGAAATTCCAAATAAACCTCCAGATGCAATTAATCGGCTCTACGACATCCTTGTTATAAGGAGAAAATATCATTTAAATATTTGGGATGACATCATTGAAATAGTAAATTAAATTAGAGTTAATTATATAATTGGTACTCTTGTAGGTAATAAAAAATACTTGAACAGCTAAAACACCTTTTAATTTAACTAGGTATATATTATCAATCAATGTGTAGCTGCAAACAAACTCTAGATATGCAATAAACGTAGGCTCATAAATAAACCTTGAGTCAAGTTCTCATAATTCGACAGGATATCGTCATCATTCGACGTAAAGTGAAGTCATATTACACTTTTTTATTTGCTAATTGAACAATACACGTAATTGGAGGTACTAACGAGCGAATCCGAGGTGAGTAGCATATCGAGACCGAAGGTAGTGGAACCTCCCAATAATTCATGTGGTAAAAAGTGGTATCATAATAAAACGGTCCCCGCTAACGACAGCCGGACACACGTTTGTTTCACAGTCTCAACACCGTAAATTACAACATCGTTGGTCGCCATTTGCATTTTTATTGTCGCCTGCATCATACAAAATGGATAAAGGCTGTAATTTAATCGGCGGACCGCAAAATTGAATTATTTATTATTCGCTTCGTTTGTAAAACACAATTATTCGGCGGCCGAGTGTCAGTTGTCGATGTCTTTTTTGGTATCAGTCCGTTTCGGTGCGGTCTCCAAATTCACATATTTAAAGTTAAAATTCGCTATCATACTTTCCTGATATCTTTTACAAACGGTTGTGTCGCTCTGTTCTTTATATTGTTCGGGACAATTTTTCGATTTAATTTCTCACAGTCACAGAATCTCTACATTAAATTGAAAGTTGTGTTTTCTACTCGTGTTATATCAATTTGTACAAATGGGTAAGCGTTTTTATATGTTTTTTCATTTATATATTTTATGGAAATTAAGACCTGAGGTGTTACGCATATTCTGTTTATTGAATAATTACATCAATCGACATTTATCTCAAGGTTCAACGGTTATAAATGCTGTTCTATTGTTTAATTAAAAACGTGTTTGCTTGTGTATATGATGCAGTTATTCAGATAACCGTAGACTCTTACTAACTAACTTAATGATTTTTTGATGTGAAACATCTATAGTCGAGGGTAAAAGCGATTCTTGTCGTGGCGACGCGGCGCCACAGCACGCGTCGCCACGCTATAATATGGAACCATTACAGAAGTCACTGATTAAAAGAATTGAGTTGCAGCTATTTGATATACATTTTTGAAATTTTTATTTTTGTATTTAATGAAAATAAATGTTTAAGAAATAAATAGTCATTTTCTGGAGATAAATTCGTAATATTTTATTATTTCCTTATATTTAGTTTTTGTCATAATGTGTTCTTTTATACATATGATTTGTACAAAATAACTTCGATGTTTCACATCTGCCAGGCGTCCCGTGACGGCTTATTTTTTTATTAATTTAATATTTTTTATTTACCTATATATAATTAGCACAAGTCCTTATTAGCACAAAATTCATTAAGCAACAATAGCCTTAAAATATGTATATATTTTTACAAAATTCATAAAATCAAATTATTTTAAAAATATTTCAAAAAAGGCTACGGTGACATATCTGTAATTTACTGAGCTCTCGATAAACCAGTACACAAGAATTCATCGAGGAATTCGGTGGCAGATTGCAGATTAGTTACATTCATCATTCCAAATATTTGCATTGAAATACCTTTCGTTTTAATTTTAATTCCATAGAGATTTCTTGAGAAAAATCGTTTTCGTTTTCGTTTTTTATACCTGACAAAAGATAAAATGCTTCCAGTCATTTAAAATATATGTACATGTATGTATATGCACAGTAGAGTTAAACACGATCAAGTGAAATGCGGTAGACGCAAGTAGACCTTGGTGAACGGACTCGACTGATTGCTAGTCGTCAATTTCAAGTCCTTTTTCCTTTTAACCTAGCGAAGCTTAACGGTTAATTGAACGACTATCTCTATTAGGGCACCGACTATATTTATTCTGTCACATGGAGTTCTGAGTTGAGAAATCCGATAATAGTCTCTTATGCGTCTACCGATCTGCGTGGCGTTGGACAATCACCTCCAAATTTGACTACAATTATTGACAAGCCGAAGCTAAACACTGACACAAAGACAGTAGATATAATACACACAATGGACTAAAGAATGTAAGCCGCGACTGTACTCTTGAAAGTTCTCACAGCATCATGAGAATGCTTTTTACAATCGATATTCAAAAAAGAATAGAATCGATGTCTCTGTTGTCAACGAACAATTCTTTCGGAGATCAACAACAAGGATGTGCACATGATAAGATACTTTAAAGCGTGAAGTGTAAGATTTATAATCGTCTGATGACGCTTAACATTTTATTGTTCCGTCTCGGTATGAGTTGCGTCACCGACTAAAAAGACAAAGCACGAACCGATCGAGTCGCATTGTCGGGTTAATGATGAGCCAAAACATTATTTTTAGAAGACGTTCGGCTAGCAGGCTCCATTCGCTTTATAAGGTTTACAAACGATCGAATTTGAGATACAATTTGCTTTTATGATGCCGGTAGCGTTCTCAGATTTTCCGATACGGCGTCAGCAATTAATACCTTTCCACAATCGATACACCGGTAAAAAATATGTTAAATCAGTCCAATTAATTATCCTGTTGTAGATTCCTATCTTTAGTTAGCTATGTATAAATTTCTCGGAATTATTTTGACTTCAACCCATTGTGGGTGTAAAAATAAATTAATACCTGTTATATTACTCGTGACAGATTTAAGCACGTTGAAAACTTTGCAAACTCTACATGTAGAATTTAAAAAAAAAAGAAGTTCGTCAATCACAAGTGTTATCATATGAAAATAATATATTCTTAACATTTGTAATTGTATGTACCATTTACCTTTATTTAGGGCTCTATATAATACATTGATTATAATACAATGATAAATTTAAAATGTAAGTGCACGTTGGATAGGATTCAAAATTGGAAAATTCGCAACGGATGTCAAACAAGCAGTGTCGTCGGTGACCATTCATTCTTTCAACAAAGACAACAGTATTCTCTAGTGTTGTACTTTTTTGTTGCCATAAAAGTTACCGATTGTTTTTGTGCATTGTGAGCAAACATTGGGCTTATACAAACGGCATTGTTCACTCGTGCCCAGCGACACTTCGCAGTCCATAATTTTCTACAATGACTCTATATGCTCCCCGTAGTTTAACACAAAGAATTCTAATTTCGTGAACAATAAATTTCCTAATATGTTTTGATGTTTTTAATTATTCTGCCGGTTTTGTCCCCTGTTCCGGCTGATTAGAAACGAATACCCGTGTCTGTATACGAATTGTTGAATTTGTTTGGCTTTTCATTGAATCGTCATTTGTTTGGTATATTGTTCCTAACTAGGTGCTTAGTGTCATGTAGAGTTCCGTTAGAATTAGTGTATAGAGTTTCTGAACAAATAAAATCATTCAAATGATGCGGGTTTTTAAATACGTATAGATCTCAAGAATAATTTTATTTTCCTTAAAATGTGTCTTGTAATCTCAAATACTTTTATAATTTTTTTAATTCAGGTCTAGCACGAGCTCCTACTGTTATTACATCGGGCTGTAAATTAATTCTATTAGACTATTCATGTCAATCACATATTTTTCCTATTATAATAAAATATATACAGAGCGTACTATTATTGTATTTTTCGTAAGTGTAGTAGGTATATGTACAGTTGGCCAGTGTCGAACAAAAGCGTAGAAGGCGGTGCGTAGCGCGGTAGCCGCGGGCGAACATAAATAACCGGCTACACCGCAAACAAGCCTTGTATTTACTACATTATTATATTTTATACATGCGCTCGCGCAATACACGGAGGCTCTAATGCGCGGGCAACCTACATAATAACGCGAACGCGCGGAAGGCGTAACCCGGTGGCAATCTACCGTCTCGCTCGACGACGCCCCAGGCGCGCGCCTAAGCGAGACGAACAGCCACAAATTTATTAAAACGAAAAAAAAACTTAACAGCTACTGCACTCCGCGTCGTCTCGACAGAACTAGATACATTTTTCCACGTCGCCGTGTGCGAATGAGAGGCACCAAGGTGGGTAGGTACGCGAACGAGACAGCTATATTTCCGCGAGCAGCGCGCACAGCTAAACGGCCGGTCATGTGGGCGCTGCCGGTGTTGCGCACGCGCAGCTACTTCGGCGCGGTTGAGTTCCACGCTCACGCTGCGTCGTCCGGCTCGCTTAGCCCGTGTGACCTTTACTTGGTGAACTTAGGAAGCGTCGTTCGCTGTAAAACGTTCATTAGGCCCCCTTCAACCCGCGCAACATTGGTCTTCAAACGCATCATCGTCGGCATTGGAGTGAAAAAGATGGCAGGCGATCGGCAGGACCGTGGGTAAAGGTATTCGTAGAATGCGTGATCTGTATCGAGCGGGCGGGAGGCGGTGCGGGGCGCGGGACGCGTTCGGAAGCGGTGGCAGCTCCCATCGACTCCTGGGGTTATTCTTCCTCAGGCCACTGCTGCTCGAGCTACGTACCAGGCGAGCCTGTTTTTTCTGTCCACCGCACCGCACGCCACACACTCGTTAAGCCCGTGCCAACACGAGAAGTCGCCACTAATAAATTACTGTTTTTTACTGCACTCGAGCAGTCTACGCCGCGCAGCCGAGTAATTTATACGTAAAAATAAACATTAATCAGCAATAAACGCAGTCGTTAGCGCCCTAGCACAGTGAGTACTCTTCTCTTCTCTACATTTTCCAATCGAATCTCTCTTAATTGTATCCATGGTTTTGAACAATAAGCAAATCTCAAGATAATAAAATAACAAATAATCTTTAAGCCAAAATATAGTTGTACAATTAAGGGAGAGAGCGAATTCATTTACTTACTTCAATCAATCTACATGTTTTCTTTCATTATTTATGCATGACATTTGTTAAAACTGCACTCGACAATATAATTATGTACGAAGCACAATGTTTTAGTTAGATCTAATTTGAATTAATTTGGTTAAAATTTCGGTAGATTTCCTTACTGATTTTTTTTATTTTACAATGTTTTCTTATTTCAATCTTAGTAAATATTGTCCTATATTTTAATAACTGACCCACATCAACACTTCTTTTGATTTTATTATTAAATGATATTCCTACTAGTATATTTTCCAGTACGAGTTTACGTACTTGCATTTTTTATAAAATATCCGCGTATTCATTAATTAAATTGTTATATGTCCCTCTGTTAATGTGATTATATATTTCTCTCTTCATGCACGTAACTGTCTAGTTATAATGTATTAATAATATTTTATAATTAAAGGAAAAAGTTGTAGCGTACTCTGAAGCATATTTAAATAATCTCGACATTATCATGTAAATTGTCCTTAGCGCCTCTCTCGGCGCTTGTCATAAAAAATGAAATTGGAAAAATTAATGTCGTTCTATAATTTTTTTGGAACAAAATCATACGCACCCGGCTCGGATGCGCCATTCGGTGTCCAATAGAGTCCATTTTATGACGATTTATGGTTTATTTAACAATGAAAGAAGAATGGCTTTTGAAAAAACTTCCCTTTTCAAGCGATTAGAATATTTGGAAGCCGCCTAATATGATACCTTTGTTGTACAAGAAAAATTGTAGAGCACGCATCATTAGCCAGGATTTTTGACACCTTTTACGAAATTCCCATGATTTTTATACAAAATTAGTATCCCTTTGAGAAATTTAACATACTCATTTTGTTCCCATTATTCAACCGATAATATATTGCCTTCTAAAATAAATAATTTAAAGTAATATTAATTCATAAATTAGAGTAATAATACATCAATTCAATCTCTAAATAGTTTAATTAATCCTATTTGTTAATATATTTAAAACAACATTGATTTTTACGAACAGTTCTGTTACGTTAAATTTAAGTAATATATGAAATTTACTGTAAATGCCCAGGAAAATACGATATTTAAATATTTAAACTTGAGTATCCTCAAATTGCTGAATCTGTATCTCACACAAGATCCTTGTCGAAAATAAAATATTACATGAGCTTTTTTCGTAAAATGAACATGAAAATGTAAAAAAATGGTTAGATATACCTACTTATGACCAAAAAAATCCCATAATCAACCTAAAAATTCATGTAGACGTTTTATAATTTTCATTGTCTATAGCGAATATGTAACCCAAATAATAATTCATATTTATTTTTATTACCACTTTTAGAGCAAATAAGGATAAGCTTGTTATTAGTTAAACAGAAAGTTAATACATATCCTCAAACATTGTGCGGCCTCAGGCCTCAGACGAATTTGCATCGGTAATTACTCACTATGTGGGTCGGATAGGCAGAGAGCTGAATAATTTTAAGTTCGTCATACAAATATGTCCCTTATAAAAATATCTACATATTAAATTCATTATCCTTTTCTGTAATTAAACTATTTAAATGTTAAACAAGCATAAGCTCAACTGAAATGTTAAACGAGAACTCGTACGTATTTTTTTAACGAAAATAATCTTTTTTTAACATATTTTCGTTTCATCGGAATTAAGTTTTAATAAGAAAGTTAAATATTCAATAATATATACATACAAGAGATTTTATTTACAGTAGAGATTAATAAGAGCAATATAAATATTATTTATCGTAAGCTTCCGATGTTAATGCGTATGGCAGAAGCGTATTGACAGCGCCCACGTTGGTTCGCTCCCATTTATATGTTGCTAATCAGACAATTACACGAGCATACTAATTGACTTGGGTTTTTTATGATAATTATCATTAGTGATAATCTATTCAGCGTATTGAATAACCTGCCGGTCGACATTGCAGATGACCTGGTTAGATTTCCGGCCTGATATATATTTTATAGACGTATAAGATATAATTTCTTGGCTTCGTTATTTTTTTTGTTATTGATTTTTTATTTGTTATGTCAATATTATTAATACATACTTTTTCGCTTTCTATCTACCTCGTGGTGTACCTGGCGTGATGGTATAATAACGATAATAATTACTAACTTGTGTTATTTTTTATATAATAATTTCTTTCTAACTCCTGGACTAAAATACGTAACACGGTAGCGTGAACATCACACCCATGCCTTTTCCGAATAAGGTTTAATGTTGGCCATTAGGCAAATCACAATGGTATTAGTGCATATTTTCTTATGAAACGTTTTATTAACAAATCTATATACATATTTTTATAATTTATATTTAACGTCATTTAGAATATGGTAGTTTATAAATGTATTGACTTGATTTCTCTCGAATTTATCCCTCGTTAGGTCGAACATATAGAGCCTCGCCTTACACCAGTTTCACATCAAATAGCGCAGTACCTACATTTTTCAATAAAATTAGTGATTAGTTAATTTAATATCGTATATTAATATAAGAAAGTGGTTTAATATTTTTGCCGCGATAATTGTACAATGCGTTGTGTATCAAACCACAAATTTCCTTTAAAACGTTTTGCAAGTGCAGTGATCGTTTAGTAGTTTAGAAAGTACCTTTCCACCCTAGGAGTCCTAACCTCAAATCCTAGTGCGCATAAATGTATTTATAAAGATATACGTCATAAGATTTAATGTCGCTTGATATGGTGAAGAAAAACATGGTGAGGAAATCTTAGTGTCTTCCATAATGTTATCTAAAACATGTTAATTCCTCAACTGCTTTTATTCTGAGAGGATACCTGTATCGATAAAATGATTTCCAACCTATTCACTCGCCCCCCTAGTATTTGTAGGCGTGTTAAAAAACCACGCGAGGATCTAATGGGTTTTGTATAAACATCCTTGCGTTGATTCCTCAGCAAACTCTCTAATTTTTAGAATCGACTTCAAAGTGCAGCTTTCCAGTTGGAACTCGTAACAACTGCAATATACTCTCTCACCCCTTTTTTTGTTGAGCTTTCTCAGCGCTTCTGAACCCAGTTAGCTATGAAGATCAGGCTACATATTATGGCAACATGGCATTCTTTGTCCTTCTGCATATGATCCGTAATGCAATGGTTTGACTTTGTTTTTTTATTGTATATGGCCATTCAAACAATCATTGTAGAGCCGTGACCGATAAAATTGCAAATCAACGGTCCTCTCAGAACACAGAACTAACAAATGTCCAACGAATACATTTTATGGAAACGATATTGTTTACTAGCAAAGTATTTATATTGGTTGCCATGAAAAGTAAAAAAATATTTAATAATTTAAAATATCAAATGCTTAATCTTAACACTATTTACCATCCTTCCACGCATGCACTCCATGTATTTCATGACCTTGTTTAGAATATTGGCTGTTTAAGTTTCCTTTTACTGTGACGGAAAGTGACAGTTGTTTTCCGTAAAAAAAAATCAAAATGGCAGTGTACGTAAACATTGAATTTCCAAAGTCCGAATTCGTCGGGAACGATTTTGGAATGTGGAGGACGCGCGGCAGGGCGTCCGCGTCTCGCCACTTTCTTTCAACTTCGCCGAACCACTCGCTCTCCTTTTTGTTTAGGGTTGCCGTGAACTAGGCGTCTTGCATCAGGCAACAGATTTTCTTAGGAAAACATGTTTCTCATTCGTAACGTATTTTGTTATATTTTCATTGACTGATTAGGTTCATAAACATCTATTATTAAGGCCATTGAAACATTTAAAAGTCACGTAGTCAACCCTAGAATAGGACTTAAGGTTATTTCTCCTATTTGGTCTGGAGGCACCTGTATCACCGCTCTCCTCCCAGAATCTTAAGAATGAAGCTCGAGGTCTAGCACTAGCGAAATGAGAATTGGCAGACTTCGATGACTTAGAAGGTTGAATAAAAAAACATGTTAGTTTCCTCACGTTGTTATCTTAAACTGTACTTACCATTTATTTGTAATGTCGCACTTGCCAGAACGCTCTACATTTTTACATCAGAAAACTGAATATAAAATAAGTATTGCATTATTTCTCCCAACTCAATATGTCTAAGCTATTTTTAAAACTATGTATAATATTTTGAATCATTGCAAAATTTTGTATCAGTATTACAATCAGGTACCTACCTAAGAAAAATTACGTTTTCGATCAGCTCAGTAGATTTCATTAGCAGTCGCCACCCCTGCAGCACCAGAGAATAAAAAGGCCCTTGTCACATATAGGTACGTACGTATTAACACATTGGCTCATGTTTACGAGCCGCGGGGTGGAATATTATCCGAAGACAATGATTATTTATCGTCAGAAACGCTTTTGTCATAACGCCGCTCGGGCGAGCTGTATCCATTAATAATAGCTTCGATGCTTCAATATTGATGGAGGCACTGGTCGTTAGCATACCACTGCAGTTCTGTGGCTTTGGTCTTGTGTAAATAAACTATTCCGTATTTAGGCGCTGTTAAACTATTTATTTAAAGGCTCAAATGATAATATGTGGGATCGTTTGAAATAAAAGTTTATTGAGCGTATTATATTGTCATTGTTAGATCATTACCATCTCTGCTACAAAATAAGTAAGTTTGAGTTTAAAACCATGAGTACCCATTCATTCGCTATAAATCCATTGTACAGATTTGAGATCTGTTCTAATTGTACCTATTAGATAAAATAGATCATCCATTATCCTGTATATTGAGCGAAGGTAGAGATAGACTATATACATACATTGGCTACATAGGTATACATATAAATAATATTACAAATCTCGGAAGTATTATGTAGTCCAAACCTTTAAAGTCAATATGTGATTTCTCGTGAGCACATAACGCTCTCGGCATATAATTTGTAAAAGTACACAGAGGAATATGACAGGAAACTTTTGTTTATACGAGATAAAAGACAAAAGTTGGCCGAGCCTGGCCTAGTCTTATCTGGTCCCATGAAAATAGATAAACGAATTCCTTTCTTGGGATGTGTTAAATATAAACAAATAAAGCATCAAGTTTGAGGTATAGCTTTCGGGAAGCGGTGCTGGCAAACATAAATGATCGTCCACGAGTATTTGGACAAACCTCGAATCTTAACATATTCCTCGAAATAACTTAATTGACGCGGCTAACAGCAAGATGCAATTAAAATTCACAGTAACAGTTATTTTCCAAATATACAATGCAATTTTAAAATCACGCATTACACATTTTCATTGCTAACCATTTTGATTTTGATGATAAGACTTCGACAAAAATCCCAACTGCGTATGCAGATTAAAGAAATATGTTGTTATTTTATTGCCCTCAAAACAAAGAAGAAAACAGAACAAAGAGGCATTTCGCAAAAATCCATTGCGTACCTTTGGGTAAACAAATTCGCATCATTTACTTGCTGACCTCATTACGATTAGACAATACGTTAAGCCAATTGTTGGAACGCAACACAACTTGTTCTTGACCCAAGTTGTTCTTAAGCTAATCGGTTTTCTTTAGCCGTTTTATCGACACTTATCTCAAGTTGTGTTTGCACGTCGGCACGAGCAAACGTTTTGTAGTTTTCTTTGTGGATTTCCGTCGGAACCGATAACATTATTCTACGATACACTTAAAAGATAAAACATTTACTTATGCAAGCCTTCCTGGCTGTTGCGTATCAGTAATACGGATTATGGTTTTTACTCTCATTGGGGATTCACAGAAGGCGCTCGCCGATATCATTCATATTTGCACGAGTCGAACCAGACCTTTATGGCATATTGTTTGCGCTAACGTGTCTGACTTACAATAATGTAGGTAATTTTAATTTTTGCTTAATTTTTAAATCGGTTAACTATTATACGTGTACAAAGCAGTTCTAGATATTTAGTTATTAAAAGTTGATGTGTATTCAGTAGCATTTCGGTTTTTAAGGTTTTGTTTTAGGAGGTTTAGTAAGTAATAAAAAATTAAGTAATAATAAATTATTCGTTAACCCCATTACAAATATTGAACAATGAGACATACTAGTTTTTGATGAATACTGTATTATATAATATATGTGTTTTAAAGACTATATTACTTTTACATTTCCAAAATATGATCTATACTATGTGCTTACCTGAACACTTGTCCAATATTATCTTTTAACAGGTTCATTCACTTCTACGTCACTCCATTGAGCTCTGTGTTTGTTGAGGTCACTTCGCACTGGCGCTATTTGCCTACGATTGGCCAAACCTCAAACATTCTGTTCAAGCGCCACAGGTGACTTATACCTGCATTTTTTCATGGATACTTAGGAAGTCAGATGTTTAGTGGTGTTTGTTTGCGGTCAGATTTTGACTATCAAACGCATAATATTTCTTTTCAGTTCATTTATGTGGCAATGTTCTTTTTGTTATAAAGGGTTTATATGAATTTCTGAAATGTACGCATGAGAATTGTTCACACATGTGTAATTAAAATAACAATAAGCATGTTTATCGGCCTGCCCTATTAAATCCAGCCTGTAATTAAAACGATGTATGTACAAGTCACGTACATACTCGTTGCTCTATGGGTTGTATGTACTCCGAATGGATCCCACGAGAACTAGCTGCAGGCACTAGAAT
>DWDT01002269.1:0-14028 GCA_018245595.1 Microceris scylla | reverse complement strand
TGGAGATTATGGGCATAAACCCCCTTTTGGGGAGGCCTATGTCCAGCAGTGGACTGAGATAGGCTGATGATGATGAATATATCTATCTAGTTGAACTCATTTCACGATGTGTATAAATCTTTGAACAAGAGTACTTTAATTATAACCTAACACTGCTGTAAGTAAACATCGTGTTTATCTAGAATCATATAACATTGACATTAAGTACAAACAGAGGGTGAACTGAGGGCACAGACGATAGAGCTTATTAAGAGAATCTCATATTTATTATGGAACTAACATAGGCTAATGATAATGTGCAAACCATTCCAACATTGTGAAACATAACTTTGATCCTAGGTAAGGTTTTTGTAATAAAAATTGTACAAAACGTTGAAATAGCTCATAATTTTGTACCTTGCAAAGCGACCATCTTCTTGTGCAGGGCATACGCATTGTCCTTCTCGATGCGGGTGAGGCCGTTGGCGTCCGCTTGCTTCTCGGCGCGCTGGTGGAGATATTGCGCGAACAGCGTTTTGGAGGACACCAACACCTATATAAAATAAATACATGAAATTATATTTCATCTCATTAATTTTAATGTCATAATTACATTTCATTACGCCAAGGTTCTCGTTCGGGATGTAAAATTGACTAAGATTTAAGCATGAGGATTGTTTAGTTTTTTCACGTTTTCCGACCTAAACGTGGTCCTAGAGTTGGGCAATAATGTCACGAGCGACTAAACACCCTTAGAAATATTCACATTAAATAGTATCTTATATATAGAAATAATATAGAAATCTTTCACCCCAACGATTGGAGAAGTGCCACAATTCTTCTATATTTAGCATAATATTAGTATGAATTGTCTGACCGACCTTCTGGTAGACGTTCATCTCCTCGGTGCTGAGGCGCACTGGGCAGTCGTGCGCCGTACGCTCGGGCAGGCAGGCCAGCTGGCCGGCCTGTTGCAGCAGCGCCTTGGTGCGCCGCAGCATCAAGCAGCGCATGATCATGCTTAGCCGCTGCTCGCCGCCCATGCTCTTGTTGTCGATCCACTTCTTCCACATCTCCAAGCAAATTAACAAACATTATAAGTGAAAAAGCTTGTTCCCCATTCGTGACAATCATATCTGGCATGCTTAGATATGTAGTAGTAGGTTTGGATATGTAGAAAGAATGGCAAAACTGTTATACAAGGCGAACATTAATAGAGGCAGGTGTCGGGAAAGACTAAGACTCATTTAACTTGACCAAATAAGTCAGATAATAATCAATGGGGGATTCAGAAGTCGGAACCGGCGTGATGAGAGAACAAATGAGATTTGGGTTGAGAAACCAACAGTAATTGTCATTATGTACACATCATGTCAATAGTAATGTATATAGATGGAGGTGGGAGTTAATTAAACTTTAATCATCGTAAATGAATGCACGCCCAGATTTGTCATAATTACAAGATAATAAGACAAATGTGAGAGGTTCACCGTGAGGTCATCGAAGGGCGTGCAGCGCAGGAACTTGAGCAGCGCGAAGAGGTCCAGGTCCTTGTTGTGCAGCGGCGTGCCGGTGAGCGCCCAGCGGCGGCGCGCGCGCAGCGCCGACACGGCGTGCGACGTGGCCGACTTGTGGTTGCGCACCACGTGCGCCTCGTCCAGGATGGCGCGCCGCCACCGCAGCCTCGTCAGCACGCCGCCCTGCGCCACGCGCACCGCACTCAACATACACCGTCATCGTTGCCCCTCACGAACTATCAATCGCTGCTATGCATGGGACAAGAGGTACGTTGGACGGAGTGTGGTGAGTGTTGAGGATCTCAGGGTAGATAGTCTGATCTAATGACGGCATTTATTTATATTTTTAGTTGTAGCATATGTGTCAGCCGGTTTTATTTGACGATAGTCACATGTGCCTGCTGCCCTCCATGGATATCAAACCTCGAACTAAGATCTACAAGTGCAACGGCTCACCAGCACACCTAAATGATTGTGCGCGGTCAGAAGTAAGCAGTGCGAGATCACCTTCTCAGTCTCCCGCTGCAGGATGTTGTAGGTGGTGAGCACGATGTCGTTGGTGGCGAGGCGGTGCGGCTGCGTGGCGCGCGCGGCGCCGTGGTGCAGCGCCACGGCCAGCCGGTGCGCGGCGCAGTGCCGGCTCACCTCGCCCGCCCACTGCTGCATCAGCGACGCGGGGCACACCACCAGCGTGCCGCCGCGGATTCCTGCGGACGTTAACAAAATTCATACGAACGATTGCTTATTTATTGACCTCGTTAATTTATGACTATATTTAAAATATACTATATACACATGTATTTTTAAGTAAAATAATGCAAAATAAAATATGAATATCATTTCCAAAGTCATGCAGATGTAAACATATCTTCGTTTAAACAAACGAAGAGTAAAAGATATAATGACATCTACAAATATTATTGGCCCCATACTAAACAAAAATATTATTATTATTTTTAATAATTTTATAATTCAAGATGATCAGGACATGAATGATAGTAATATAAAATACAGGAGACATACCTGTGCCTTTGGGGCTATAGTCATCATCGTCGTCGTTGTCAATGCTCTCCTTGTCGGTGGCGATCAGCGAAATCATAGTGATAGTTTTACCCAGACCCATGTCATCGGCTGCAAGCAATCAAGTAATGTAGTTGCTGACAGATATTAAGTTCAGTATAAAATATATTGTGTTAATGTTGTTCAATAAGCTTTTACAGTATTCAACAATAAAATGCAACGTTTATTTACATTCAGGACTTGTTATCACTGAAATATAAACTCAATATCCAAGATGAACAGGAAAAACGTAACTTCGTAACTTCATGCTTGTAATTCCCGAAGAGGTAGGAAGAGGAATGCAGAACACTCCCGTTTCACTGGTTACGTTTACGTCCCACTACGGAATAGATGGTGAGCCTGTTGCCATGCATTGGGCACATATCCAGACTCCGAACCACTACTAGAAAATCTAAATTAGAAAATGTTTGTAGTGTTCGACCCTGGAATCGAACCCAGGACCTCCCGATCGACAGTCGCACTTGCAACCGACACGACAAGGAGGCAATCAATGAATAGGAAAAACCTTGAAAAATATAAAAAAAAAATACTAAGACTCTTTACCGAGTATGCCTCCCGGTGGTCGTTGCGTCTCTCTCCAACGCAGCCAGGCCAAGGCGTGGAGTTGGTGAGGCATCAGCTCGGTGACGAGCGCAGCCGGAGGCTTCGCCAGCTCGTGCTCGGGCGGACGCGTACCCAGCGACTCGTGTAGGTCTCGCAATCGCTCCATTATGAGGTTCCGTTCAGCCATGTGGGTAGCCATTGCTAGGGTATTGAAAGATAATCGATTACGTTACGTTATTTTAGTACAAACTTCTTTTTGTTTTTAGTTTCCGTGGGTAGGCTGAAAGTAATAACAGCTGTTTGTGACACTCTTAATTTAAATATAAAAGTAAACCAATAAGTTTCAATTGATTCAGTGTATTTAAACTATTACTGTGTTATGCAAGTCAAATATTAAAACTTTTATATGTAACATCTATTAACCATTTACCTGCACCACATACTTATATCACCAGTCTTTTGAAGACCACAACACTTCAGAATCACAAAAACATTACTGATGATGTCATCGGCTCGGCTCATCAGCAGACGGTCGAGTGAGGCCAATCTTTGTACATTTCCGAGAGCATCGTATCAAGTCTGAAGTGTGGAAGGCTAAAAGCAAGTGAAAGGGGTCCTCCATCACTGTTTTTGAGTTCTTAACCAAAGCTCGAAGGCTGGTGTATAAAGATTTTTCGGAAACATTTTGGAATGAAGAACGTGTGGTCCCTTGATGACATTATAAACATCCAAACAACAAACTCCAAGTGACGGCCGCGAAAGTCATCACACAATATGAACTCGATTGTTTGGTCGCCAAGTATCCGGACGTCGGTTCTCTAATAGGATCTGCAGAGAGTGGTGAGAGTACCAGCAACAGTGCGAAGGCCACCCAGCAGCAGGCCAGCTCTGTTACAAATACCCAGCTAGAGCACAAACGACCACAGCAGGGTGCGGCAGCGCCATGAGATGACAAACAAACCAAGCACACTGCTCTCAAAAAATAACTAGTACACAACACACATTCTTAGTTCACACAACAAGTCTGTTTCTTTGTTTATATCCCGCGTACATTACTTTGTAAACGATGCGGCTTGTATTCTGCAAATCACTTTAGGGGGTAATGTATCTATCTACCTACTAGTAGTACTACCTTTTTAATAAATTATTATCGGGTGCCATAACAAATACACCTTCCTGGCAATCACAATTGTCTACAAACAAGCAAAGTTTTGTGCTACTTTAATGGCTTTGAAACATTTTGTCACAAATGCAAGGGAAAGATCAATGCACGAAAACAAATACTCGATACATACCTTGTTTGCCGAACATCCTGGGCTGGACAGCGTTGCTCGCTTTCTGTATGTCCTCCCAGGTAGGCTCTTTGGCTCCCTTGCTGAACCCATCTTTAGCTATGTCTTCGGGCGTCGGCATATCTGGAACGAACACCTGTATTCTACCTGACATCACCATCACACGATGATAATGACATCAGCATACATCACTTATATAGCTATACCCTCGCAACTGCACCTCCATGAAGCAGTATTAAGTATTAAGACTGACAAATGGATAACTGAATAGATATTTAAAGGTATTCAGGTAAACAGTTACGAGTAATAGTGAAGGATTTATACCTGGTTCGACAACCATGGAGGCCACCTTGTCACCCTGTTTGCGCACTTCCGCCTCGAGAGCTGTGAGCCGCTGTACCAGTTTAACTCCACCGTCTGGCAGGGTGTCCATCTGCATGTTCTCTAACAAATACTGTAAAGGACGTAATCATTCATCACTTTAAAAGGAATAATCATATTTTTAATTTATTGCCTTGTTGAACGAGTGGTAGCAAGCGTTTATCAAGAGGCGTTATGTTCGAAACCCGGGTCGAAGTTTTTCTTACTGGAAATCCTTAGTAGTAGTTTAGACACCGCATTTGTGCCCGGTGTATGGTAATACGAACACCGCCAATTCCATGACGTGGCGCTTAACATATCTGGTGAATTGTGGATGTCCTGTGCCTATATCCTCGGAGATTACAGGTGTAATGTTACCTTGCAAGTTGTTAAACTTCTTTTCTTCTAATGTCTAAAGATTCTTTACCCTGATGTTATGAAGTTCCTCCCTGAGACCGTTCAGCTTGGACAGCTCATTCTCTCGGACGTGCTTCTTGACATACACGACCTGATGGGGGTAGCTGGCCGGCACCAAGTACTGCTTGATGTCGCTAGCCAACTTCTGCTCACCGCCATCCTCCAACTTCACTTGGCTCTTCTTTATGTTCGGCGACTTCTTTTCTGTCGTCACCTGTTTATTCGTAAAAATAAATTATACTTTCATATTACATGTCACAAAATAAATTTTGATTGAGAAAGTAAGAAACGAGATATACATATACAAAGAAAAAATTAAGTGTATGAAATGAAAATATACTATGTCCATAAACTGATGTTTTATTTAATCCAAAGCAAAGACAAGACATGTTGGCACGTTGATCACGGATAAGTTTTTTCAGTACGCTCGTGAAGTAGGGAGTAAGCCGTAATATAGCAGTTTAGTAATAGAAATAATCTAAGTATGGAAGACAAAATTACACTATTGAAATTCTCATAATTATTTCTATATAAGAATAAATATCTATATTTTAAAACATCGGCCGTAACCACCAAAGGTGACTTAACCAGGTACATATTCAATAAAATTTTTAAGAACAATATTCCCGATATTGCTCGAATTACAGCATAACATATCAAGTATTGTATCGAATAAATGACAACTTATCCATATTACTAATAATAACATCGGGAATATCGGCCCTCATTAGTATTTAGTGACAAAAATCACGTCCATCGGTATATATTAAAAACTCCCTTTAAAAGGACACTTACGGTTTTAGGCATTTTGAACAATTATAATAAACACATTAAGATAAGATAAATATGTTGACACTCAATAAATAAATTAACAGTAAATAAATGAATTATCACAAGCACTTAAACAGACAAATAACGAACACATAATATTTAAATTTCGAACAATCCTTCACAACTGCGACTTTGCTAGGTGACGTTATTAAAAACATTCTTATTAATCTACCCACATTTAGGATATTTTCTATCATTATCGTTGCTTTCAACGTCAAAAGTAACATTAATAATAATGCCGATGAATGTTTTTATAATGGCAATATATGTTGGATATAAATAAAAGGCAGTAGGCAGAGGAGTGTAGTACATCCCCACGTTACGTTTAAGTCCACCAGTTACGTTTAAGTCCCACAATGGAATAGGTGGTGAGCCTATTGCCATAAACCGGGCACACACCTAGACTCCGAGTCACTACTAGAGTTTCTAAATTAGAAAAATCCAATAGTACCCGACCCGGGATTTGAACCCAGGACCTCCCGATTGGCAGTCGCGCTCGTAACCACTCGACCAACGAGGCAGTCAAGATATAAATAATAATTAATTTTACAAGTATGTACATATATAAAAGAGGATTAGAATTTCAATTTTACAACGACGTTTATGTTAGTGTCATATTGGTTTGTATAACGTTTTATCTTTGACGGGTTTATAATCTGAGATCCTCTAACTGTATACCATGTGTACGGACTATGAGCAAAACCTCCTCAGGGGAAGCCTATGACCCATAGTGAACCGAGATAGGCTTTAGGATATGTAAATTCAGTTGTTTTTAATGGCTCAATTTACTTCATACATCATCTATTGTATCCTACAACTTTCGCTTCTAATACCTTACAGTAGTGAATTGAAATAACTTACCACATCATCATCATCATCATCACTGCTGAGGGCAATGATCTCTGGGGGTCTATTAATGACCGTGACGTCATCATCGATAATGCTCTCTGTGTATGAGGAATTGGTATCTTTTGAATTCGAACAGTGGTTACTCTTCAGACGTTCGATGAGGGAAATACTGTCATCCAATTTACAATCTCCACTGTTTAGGTTTAGGCTCTTTCGTATAGAATTGTTGATTTCACTTGTGATATCTTGGAGTGGACTTTTGATCGGAGAACAGGTGAGTCTTGACGTGTCTCCGTACTTCTCGGGAGTTAGTTCAGTTTGCAACGATTCTGTGGTGTTGACTTGTGGTAATTCTCTTATGCTGTTCACTAAACTGCCGTGCGATGATTGTTTAGTCTGAAATATATACATTTTAATGCCATGTCTGAATTTAGAATCCCTTGTATTAATTGCCATTTCGATGGTTACATGCAGTATGTATTTGACAAAGAAACATTTACATATCCAGTCGGATTTAAACGCTAAACATCTCCAATGTGAACAATTGAAAACATAATCATTGTAATTTAGACGGCAATATCTACCGAACTACCCTACCCCGTAAGGCCGTGAGTATGCATGTACATAATCATAAATTTTAATTAGTACCAGAAGTGATACCATAAAACTAAAACAATCAATTAAAATCATCAAATATATTCGGATTGATGTATAAATGAAATAATAATTTAGTTATTTTCGATACAATTACTTACATCATCTGACTGTATGTAATCAGAGTCGTCACTTTCGTTCTCTTTCGGAATGTAGCCCATGATACTCATGCGGGTCGCTCTTGACATTACCATCTTGTCTTCATCAGATCCGTCGTCATCTTCATCATCGTTACCATTTTGAACGTCATAATCATCATTAACATCAGTACTTTTTCCAGAGTAGTCACTCCTTTCTTCACTTGAACCACATGTTCTTTTTTCTAAGTCTACATTTGCATCATTTTCCTTTTTACTATCGTTTCCATCCACATCTTCATTGTCATCTGAATCACTGACATCCCCATCTTGGTCACTAGTTCCATTATCAGATTCATTCTCGTCTTCAGTACTGTTATCATCCTGAATACTCATGTCTGCTACGGCTTTATGTTTAACTTTGTCAGTTTGAATTTTAGCTGGTGTGTCCTTGAGACAGGCCAGTTTTCCTCGCCTCTGACGCTCTATGGTAAAGGAGTTATCTGTATCAGAATCCAAAACCATCACTCTCTTTTTAGTTTTCCTGCCAATGAAGGATTCAGACAGTCTTGCTGGTTTAACTGGGTGGCGTCGCCTCGGCACAACCTCTGGTGACATTTCACCTAACAGTAACAATGCAAAAAATAATAAATACAATTACATAAGTTAATAGTTCGCCATAGTAAATGGAGAGATTGTTAAAAGAGTTTTCACATTATTATTACTTTCCTGAAAATATAGGTACATGTATAACTGGCTGATTTTACTGTCTTATGGACTGCACTGGAGGTGCTCAAGAAGGAGAGTGAGTTACACAAAACAATGAGGACTGGGAGATGGAAATTATTTCTGGAGATTTTTGAATTAATGATTTTCTTACTGTCAGTGGTTATTTGACATTAAAATATGGTGTCTCTCTTGCTATACATAAAACCCTTATTTTAAGTAGAATAGCAAAAAAGTAGGCAGGAATCACAAGTGGCTGATGCCATCCATGGACAACTGCAACTCAAGGTGAAGCGTAGTTCTGTTTGGTTTACACGAGGTGTTCATAGGCATATCAGGTCATTCAATCACATTGGTAATAAGACTGCAGAAATAGGACTGTAAATAAAACTAGTCATATGAACTATGATGTTGTATAAGCACACCACAAACAGTCCAATACATATTTTTTACTGTTTATTTCATTTAGCTATATGTTTTACATACTAGATAGCATAATATGACTGCCTTTTAAAGGGTTATAGAGTTATTATCATATTCTAACAAAATTTAACACACTTCTCTTTTATAACATATTTTGCATACAGTCACAATCATTATGATTTCACCTTCATCAGATGAACTCAGGACCAACTTGTTAGATGATGTCTCAGATTGTCTTCGGATGCTGCCTTTTTTGCTTGAATCTATGACAATAGTGAAAACTAAATGTGAATAAATAGTTGCAAATATTATGTCAACTGGATAATGCAACATATCTGTAGGAATTCCTCTGACTATGTTGTTTTTGCACTGAAAACTGAACACAGAGTGGTTGTAAGAGTGACTGTTGATCGAGAAGTCCTAGGTTTGAATCCCAAGTAGGGCACTATTGAATTTTCTAATTTAGACTAGACTTTCTAACTTAGATATTCCCATGGAAACTTCTAATATTGGCTAAAAGTCTGGATATAAGCCTGGTCAGGCTCACCACCTATTCCATTAGAGGACATAAATGTAACTGGTGAAATGTGTACTGCACTCCTATGCCTACTTTTTTGAGGACTACAGGTGTGATGTTATATTATAATTATCTTCTAGCCAATTTGCAAATTACAACATATATTTATTCACATATCCAAGAAGTGTAATACAATTTACTTACCATCTTCATCTTCAATGCTTGAAACAGCTGTTATGTCTTGTACACTGCTTTGTCGAGGGATAGGATTCGAATATCTTTGACAACTTGCATCCCCAACAGCATCTACAAATTAAGGAAACACATATTTAAAGAAGTTAACTCCAATAATGAAAGAGCACAATGCAAACTCAATTAGAAACCACCCTGGTACATGGTAACACACCAATCACTCGGTAAAATAGTGCTGACCAGTAACATTAGATGTAATTGGTATATACACTATACAACCTTATAAAAATCCTATATTATTATTATATCATAATGCTAGGTCCCATACAAGGTATGCTGGGAGGACTGAGTGCCAAATATCTCTATCTTTGCAAACTTGTGGTGCTCCTTATTATTTTCATATTAGCATGCAACAGTATGAAAATATAAAAATAATAATATAAGCAAACAGTATATTCAAACATTTATTTTAGATGCCTTATTTTTTAGTTGCATCAACTGTTTACGTGTGTTACTGTGTAGTTACGAGATTTAAGTGACGTTTCACTGTTTTCGAAGGATTGGCAAGCTGAAGTGGCAGAGGGCTGGTCACATCCGTCGCAGAACCGATAACCGTTGGAATAAACGTTTTATGGAGTATAGGCCGCGTCTTGGTAAACGTAACGTAGGACGCCCTTTAGCTAGGTGGGGTGACGATATACGCAAAGTGACTGGCAGCGGTTGGATTCGAAGAGCTGAAGATCAAGGTCAGTGGCATGCTACTAGAGAGGCCTATGTCCAGCGGTGGACGGGAGTAGGCTGATAATTATGACGATAATGAGTATTTTCAGGAGAATTTTAATTGTTGTACCTCACCAGGTCTCTCAGTTAAATACGTATAAATACGAATACACTATTGTTATTGTTGTTCCTGTTGAACTATTCCACGAAATGAAAACACAATCTTCAAAAAATGACACTAATTTACTGTTGTTGTTTATTTATCTACTAGGCTACCAAAATGTATTGAAAAGTTTTTGAAAATATTTTGTTTTAAATACCTTCAGATATTGACTCCTCGGATTCTGCAATAAAGACCGTGTGATTTTTTACAACGGATTTCTTCCTGGTTAAAGAATCGTCTATGATTACGCTATCATCAATAACTTCAGTGTCTGAATCACTGTTCACGCCGCTCTCGTCACGATAGTCAACGAAAGAGCTTTCCATGTCCCTCAAGATAACTTTTAGTAAATATTTTATACATTAATGTACAATATATTGTTGTTTTTTCAAGTCTAAAAGTGTAGAACTTCAAAACATACTTTTGAATGAAATTGTCGTTTTGAATAATTCTTGCAATTTGCATGTAGTTGTTATTACCGCAAATTCCAGTGTATTAAGCAGTTTATTTTATTTTTATTTGTCATTATGTTATTCGATTGGATTATTCGTCATTGGATTATTCTATTCTATTCATAATTATATAATATAAATTTTATTTAAGTTTAGTTGTAGTTTCGTTTTTATTCAGTATGTTAATTATCTTTCACTACAAATCTAGTTTAATTTTTCCTAAACAATTGATGGACTTATCATGGAATATGTGGTGTTCAAGATTCTGAGCCACTACTAAAAACTTCTTAGATAAATTAAATAACCCGAGCCGAGAATTGAACCCAGGACCTATTGAGTAGTAGTCACACTTGAATCACCTCGACCAAAGAGACAGTTTAGATAATCTATTATAACGCGTATATTCTTGACTTGTACTCGCGTTGTCAGTTGGATAGAATGAATTGTAAGTATTTAATTAATAATGAAGTTAAAGTAAAATACTAAGATGATACTTTTCGTATATATTTTATTTAAAATATTCTACTGACGACATAATGTTCTTTTGTTAAACGAGTAAAACCCGTTCGGTTTTTAACCGAGAAACGATAATATTAATAATATCCTATGATTAAAACTGTCAGTTACATTCATAAAAATGTTATGAGATCGTGTGAAATTTAGCCGCGTCGTAATTTCGTAACAGATAATTTTTCTTGCCATTAATAAAAAGTGAAATTGACGTTCGGGTATGTCATACATTGATTCAATTTCATAGTTCTATGGTGATATGTACTTCGAAAATTTATTTATAATTTTAAGCGGGAATATACATTTATAGCTATATGTAGGAATTCGCTAATGTCATATCAATTATAAAATTTTGGTGTAACTCAACTAGCTAACAAAATGACAGAAGTGCAATTACAAGAGTTTAAGTTAGACGCAGACTCTGAACTTCGTTTTGAAGTCGAATCTAAGAACGAAAAGGTTGTTTTAGAGGTATGTTGATATAAATAACATAGTATCATTTGTTAAAGTGGTGCCAAACGCGTTGTACTTCAGATATAAAAGTGTTATACACATAGAACATGTCTTTGATTTTCATAGGTTAAGTATGGTTACGCTGAGTTATTCGGCACAGAGTTAGTTAGAGGAAAGCCCTACGAGTTCCACACTGGTGCCAAGGTAGCTGTGTTCACATGGCACGGCTGCAGCCTGGAGCTGCGTGGTAAAACTGAAGTCAGCTATATCGCTAAGGAAACCCCAATGGTGAGCATGGATTAATATATGTTACAGTTACACATGTTTTTTTATAAACGGCAGTCAGATATTTACAATTAAATGGCATAAGATACATTTGTTATTGACTTTACATTCACATTCCTTTTTGTTATAGTTTAAAATAGCATACCTGAAGCAGGTGTACAAAAGTTGTAAGCCTTATAATTGTTATATTACCTAAGGTATTTACTGGCCTGTTGGTGTAGTGGTTTGTGAAACGAATTGCTGATATGATTATGGATGCAATTCCCATCCAGGACTAATATTTTCATGATAAGCATAAGTATTTGTTTAGCGTCTGGTTGTAAGAAAACATCAACATAAATTCATATTAATCTGTATCTACTATTCTTGGTACCGATGGATCACAGTATGGTGCCTCAATCTGCCTACACATGGCTAAATGCATTGGCTTACTACAGGTAGTGATGCAGGTGTGAGAGGCTGTGCTCTGTGATCCCAACCAGCATGCTCCAATAGGAGATAATCTATAAATCGTGTGCTACACAATAAAATTATTTTGCAGGTTGTATATCTCAATGTTCATGCAGCATTAGAGCAGCAGAGAGTGGCCGCTGAGCAGGAGAACACTAGAGGCCCTGTTACCATGATTGTAGGTCCAGGAGATGTGGGAAAGTCCACCCTTACCAGGCTACTTCTCAACTATGCAGTCAGGATGGGGCGAAGACCAATATATGTAGATTTAGATGTTGGACAAGGTCAGATTAGTGTTCCTGGAACTATAGGTAAGTTTGAACATCACCTTTATTAATTAATTAGTATGTAATTTATTAACATGTCATAGAAAATAAGTCTAGTGTGTACAGTTGGCATAAATAACATTGAAATATAGTTCTCTGAACATTCTAGACTGTTGTAGTTTTAGGCTTTGAAAATTTGATAAAATAATAGATTTTACTAGGACCTACATGATTGTGCTCAGGGTTTAAATGATTGAATTGCTACATATAGTAAGATGGGAGATGTTTCAACTACATTGTTAAATTCAGTTGCATATGTATATATAATATTACTGATTGTGAGTAAGAAGTTTAAGTGTATTTAAAATATTGTATTTGCTATATATAAGATTGGTTTATAATTTGTCTCATTGTTTGAGTATTTGTAAATGTGACTGTTGAATGACAGGTCTTTGTTGCACTCCACAGCTTAGGAATTATTGGGTTTTCGTAACTTGCAATTCTAAGCAGTAGCTTAGAGCCCAGATTTGTGCCTGGTTTATGGGATTAGACTCACCCCCTATTTCACGGTGGGACATGTAAAAAAACTGGTGAGACAGAGGAGTGTGTTATACTCCTCTGCCACCCTCTACGGGGATTATGTGTGATGTGACATTATTCAATTTTTACCAATGTGTACATGTATGACAAGTGTTGCTGTGCTTTACACCTCCCCTCTTGCGGGAAGAAGTAACTAGATCAATTCCATTTCAATCATACAAGTAGTTCTAGAACATGGGTTTTCAGTGTTTAAAAGTAATTATTGTTTCAATAGGTGCCCTGCTAGTGGAGCGGCCTGCTTCTATTGAGGAAGGATTCAGTCAGCAAGCCCCCCTAGTATATCACTTTGGGCACAAAATGCCTAATGAAAATCTTGAACTATACAACACTATAGTGTCGAGACTTGCCGAAGTTATTGCAGAACGATGTGAAAATAATAAAAAAGGTATGAAAAAGTGTTGCTAATTTAGGTCATGTTTCTATTCTTTGTCCTTATTTGTTTATAGTCTTAATGCTTATTTGGTTATGGTAAACACCTTTCTTAACTAAATTGTTGTTGTTTCGTATTTATGATTCAGTTTAGGTTTGTCACATCTATTTAAATACTCTTGTCCTATATCTCTGGTTTTTAGTTTACATTTTAAAAGTAATGTATTGTTATTAAACTGAACAATTGTACATGTTATCAAGACTTCCATTCAACAAGAAATCTATATTATTTTGAATGATATG
>DWDT01002268.1:0-14030 GCA_018245595.1 Microceris scylla | reverse complement strand
AATCTCAATATTAGTTTGAGCTTGTACCCACTCAACTCTGCCCCCAGCTACGGAGCAAGTAGAAGCGAGATTTAATATATTGCGCAAGATAATACATTTCATCAAAAGCCTTGTACATTACCTGACAGTCTTGTGCGGGGCTTGTTTAATCATAGCCTTTGTGTCATTACTGATATTAGATTCTCACCGAGCTACGGCTTTGCAAAATGCTAGGCATTTTACAAAGGTCCTAATTGGATGAAATATTAAATGGAAACATAATCGATAAACATAATTAAATAGTATATTAATTATAGTGACTATCCACGCTGATTCTTTGAGATGGTGTGAACGTGGAATATTATAGGAGAACTTTGTTCTATTTGAGTGCGTATGCAGTACGCAGTATTGTATATATCAACACCATTTAAATTTTTGTTTAAAATAATTTAAATAAATCATAGACATTAATAATTTATTTATAATATACGCATAAATATTTTCACGCCTACTTACTTTCCTACTTGGGGTAGTCAGAGTGCACGGAGTACCAAATGTCTCTGTTCTGCTGACGTGCCGTGGTTTTTCCACTCTATAAATGTACGTCAGTTTCAGAGATTTCGGACTCTAAAATGTAGATAGATGAGAATTCGTCTCTTTGGAAATCAGCGTCCTTCAACATTCGGATTGTACATCTGCTTCGTCATTCTAGCATCGGACATCTTTCCAACATGTCCGAACTATTTCAGCATGCTCTTCGTCATTTTTATTTCTTTTTATTCCTTACATCAGAATTACAAACGCGTTCGGCGAGAGTCAGGCCGAATTTGCGGCATAGCGACATGACTTCGGCTGGGTTTTTTCCGCTTTGATCCTCTTTCCTGCATGTCCAATGCTCGCTCCCGTATAGTTTAGAGTTGAAGGAACTACGGAGTTATATATATTATATTTGGAGGAAATGCTGAGTTATATATTCAAGATCCAAAGCTTAAAAGGTGGCAGCTTAACAACTTATCAGACCCTAATTATTTCCCGCAATTATCCTTCTCTCTATATCAGCAGTCCACCTACCGTCGCCACCGAAAACATGTCCAAGATAATATACAATCTCATATACTTGTTCCAGCACTATATGACTAACCTATATGACCAATCCTTGCAATGGTTGATAATGTAGCCATGAGATGAAATGTAGTTTATCTCGTCTCTCTCAAGTACTATTCCTGTCTTTAATATTTATTGGTAATAAGGATATACGGAACATGTACATCTACTATTCCTGTCTTTAATATTTATTGGTAATAAGGATATACGGAACATGTATTTTCTCTCCGCACCATCAACACGCTTTAGGTCGCCTATTTGATGTTTCTGGATTTCACCATTAAAGAGTAAGGTATGTTTTATGTGGACACTCACGGTGCGACTGGTCCACCAATTTAAGGCCGCCCAGCGAGCTATAGAACGGGCTATGCTCGGCGACTCTCTGAAGGATCCCATCAGAAATGAAGCGATCCGACAGATAACCAAAGTTATCGATATAGTCCAAAGGATTAGCAAGCTGAAGTGGCAGTGGGCTGGTCATAACTATCGCAGAACCGATAGCCGCTGGAGTAGACGTGTTCTGGAGTGGAGACCGCGACTTGGCAGAGGTAGCGTAGGACGCCCTCCAGCTAGGTGGAGTTACGATATACTCAAAGTGGCCGGCAGTGGTTGGATGCGAAGAGCTGAAGATCGAGCTCAGCGGCGTGCCATCGGAGAAGCCTATGTCCAGCAGTGGACGGGAGTAGGCTTATAATGATGATGATACCAACTGAGCTACTACTACTGGTAACAGCTTTAAAAGATGACTGTATGGAAAGGCTTGTGTTTGATTGTGAACAAGATTGTTAAACATATGTATTTATAATGTAACAAAAATTTACGAGAATTCTTTTTTAATATAGTAGGTATCATGATACTTTCTTAGTTTGATAAAAGGAGCACGGAATTGCAAATATGTGCACATTGCTGTTCAGTATTTCTGGAATTTGTCTAGGTCTTGTTTAATTAGCGCTGTTTTGATACATATAATTAACGTTATTAAATTCCAATCCAGCGATCCTCTGTTGTGCAACCTTCGCAAAAAAATCTAATCGACTCTCGTACTCGTACGTAATAAGTCCATACTGTATACATTTATACACTTTTGGTTAGGTACTTAAAAAATCTTTGTGGATAGCACAAAATTCCATAGAAATGTCTCTGAGTATCTAAAAATTCAAATTCAAAAGTTTTTATTCATTGTAAGGTATATAAATACACATAATGAACGTCGTAACATATATCTTATAACATATACATCATTTTAAAACTTTGAGATCTTCTTGCGTAGGTATGCCACGAATATTTTTGGGGCAGCTATTGAGCGCGGTGAGGCTCTCACTATCTCTTGATATTTGCAAAGCCTTTGACAGGGTTTGGCATGCAGCTCTCCTGAGCAAACTTTCCTGTTACGGACTTTCCCCTAGCTGATGCAGGTGGATTGCGGACGTCTTGAGTATACGGTTCATGCGTGTGGTCCTTAATGGATGCGCATCGGATGTACAGAACATAAATGACGGAACTCATCAAGGTTCTATTCTCTCCTCAAAACTCTTCCTGCTGGATATAAACGATCTCATAATACCTGGAATTTTAGGTTATGCAAACGCAGGGTAGGACCCTTAAGTTTGTTGCTGACTGGGGTGACGCCAGAAAGGTCAGTTTCAATGCCTCAAAAACACAAGTGTCTCATTTCACCTCCAGACGGAGTCCTTTCAATTTCACTCCGACTTTCCAAAGTGTATCCGTCTCAATCACTGACCATCTGTTGCTGTTGAGAATGGACCTATCTTTAAGTTGAGAATTTCTTAATCTGAACCTCGGCCGTATTTCAGGCGAAATCAGCGGCGAAAAAACTTGACATCCTGAACGAGATCAAGCAGTACTTCTTGCCCGAGCAACTGCTCGTTATATACTAGGCGCAAGTGCGATCTTGCATGGAGTATTACTGCCACCTATGGGACCGATCTGCTAAGTATGAGCTGGATGCCCTAAGGTCCGTGGAGAAACGTGCCAGAATATTGGTAACTTATTGGTAGCGACAAACTTATAGAGCAATTTTTTATTTTTTATTTTATAGTACATATTTTGTACTTACATATTTATGCGAATGTTGATGAATGCAAGTACCGAAAAATGATGAAAACTATATATGTATTTAATGTCATAAAACAATATATTCTGTCGGAGACCGCTATACCTACTATTGAAATGCAGAAACAGTATACCGCAGGATAAAAAAAAATTATTATTATTATAGTAATCAGCCGTACATTTATTTCAGCTGAAAGGTCCAAACAACACCGACGAAAAAGCTGAGTATTTTACGCGTTGTAGGATTGTTTTACGCCTTTTTTTGCAGAACTCCGTCATAACGCTTCAAGCATTGTTTCAAACCGACGTTTATTACGTCACACAGGAATGCTCGGCCAGAACGTTGATTTAGAGGTTATAAAAAATATAAGTAGGTATGTGTATCTTTAAGAGTTGCTCTACTTGGGTATGCCTTTTGTAGGCAAATTAATAATCTTTTAAGTATCGATGTTCACTCTAAGGCTTATCTTCGGATTTATCAGCAGGGCAGTGTCCAAGCTTAAATTTTTAATAAGCAATTGTGAATGAGTAATATTTATACGTAACAGGAAGGTATACCATCTACAAAGTGATTTTAAATTCGAATGGCGGAAGATGCTATTGGTACAGTTTGTAGGTCAGAAAATTTTGCAAAGAGAGAAGAGATACGCTTATGAGTACGAGACACTGATGTTGACTGCTAGAATGTATAGTCATACGAGCTTCTCAGTTGTCATATAAATTGTATCATCATTTACCTACTTATCAATTATCCCGTAGCTTTTAATATATATATGTTATAATAGTGTCGATAAACATCGTGAAAAAACCAAAGTAGTTTGTCTTTGTAACTTCGTAACTATCGTTTGTAACGTAAGTTTAGGCCAAGAGAAGTCTGCCTACACATATTGAGACAAAATTATAGATTAGTTTTAATACATCTCGTTATGTGAGAAAGTCACGTCTAACAATGAAAAAGTATAGGGCCGATAATGAGATACAATATAAATGATATGAAGTACAAGTGAATACAAATGTCATGAATTACAAATGACAAAATAATAAAAAGCCATTCGAAGTGAAAATATTCGACAGCCAATGAAATACTTTTCTGAGATTCGTGTAAAGGATGTATAACAATACGTTTTATAATAATTTCACCTGCATTCGCAATCCTGCAATATGCACAGAGGCAGGGTTTTATTACTGAGCAGTCCAATATCAGGCCATATAAGAGTCTCTCTACAAAAAGTAAAAAAATGGAAAAGCATATTTTCCCCAGCGCAAATGTTTTTCACGGATGGGATTCATATTTTTGGTATTTTGCGGCTAACTTTAAATTCCTGTGTCGGTCATAATGGCTTATGGTATTCACTAATTCTTTGAACGACTTTGGCGAAGTGTCGCCTCCCTAGCTTTTACAGCTGATTATTTATTAGAGAACGAAAGTTTTTTTTTTTTGTTTCAAAACCGGAACGGCGAGGTTTGAAACAGACTTGTTTGAAAACCGTTGTCAATCATACTGACTGAATTCAAAAAGCCAAGGATACAGTTTTGTTGACTAAATTTTGATTTTCTTTTCATTAATATGAATTTAGGAAGGAAAAAAATAAACCATAGTGCAATAGTGACGTTTATAAAAAGGTAATAAAAGCAGTCACTGGTGCTGCTATTCACAAGCGGTACGGTACGCTGCTTCGTTGTCTAAAAATTTTAACTATTTCTATAATAGAAACACGGCCTACACTTTGTTTGATGCAATTAATATTGAAATAAATACTAACATAACATATATCCCGTAAAAATTGTTTTCATCGTGCCTACTTTTTACATCCAGCCTGCTGGTAGTAATCAGTTCAATGCCCACTTTGCTTGGAAAATGCTCCATGAATTTAAATAGTCTTTGGGCTACATAAAACATTCCAATCTAGAAATAGATCTTTAGGACACAACATAAAAAAATATTTTTTTTGGATATAGGTAAGTACACTACGTTATTACTTTCCACGTCTATATGAGTTTAATGTAGAACGATCAAATGTAGCTTTTTTGTTGAGAGTATTTAGAAATGATACTAAGAGATTTTGTATTCCTTAAACTCAAAAACAAAAAAATTAATTTTGTAAGAATAAGCAATAATGTTGATGAATAAATTCTTGATTACTACTTTAGTTTGCTCTGTGATGCAGAAAAGCGGGTCTTCTCAGAAAAGAAACTTCCTTGCAAGTTTCTGCGATTAACGCAAACATTTGAGATATCGGAAAAAGAAAGAGAAAACAACATAGGTTCATAATTACAACCGTAGATTGTTAGTTTGTATTGTTGCTGCTGCACCTTATCATGATCAAGAAATTTAGAATATATTTTCACTAGTGAGCGATAGAGCTCAGTTATCATCAATAAAATTTAATTAAAATCAATTAAGGATATTTAAGTTTATAAAATATCCATAAATTGCCATAATTTAGAAATATCTCTGTTGTTTATAAAGATTTAGGGAACATAGGGAATTAGGTATACTTATCAGAGATTTAGGGGAAGAAATGTGGAATTGTATTCTGGCGTACTTCTTTCTACGCAACTTCATTAAGTCCAAAGTATTGGCATTTAAACATTGTGAGCGCAAAATAACAATTTGCTGCTTATCACATGTTTCCTATCGTTCAATATCCCCCTGCGCCGTTCGATCGCGAATACCCGCCCAAAGATTCATTACGAGTGATTTCGCGATACCAAATAGGGCGCAACGGACAAAGGTAAAACAAGTGTAAACTGACTCTTAACGATGCTTATACATTTTATTTATTTTATACCTAGATTAGCTGCCTCGTTGGTCGAGGGACGTTCTGGGCTCCAATCCCGGGTTCAGATACTATTGGATTCTTCTAATTTACAATTTCTAGCGGTGACTCGGAATCTGGATTTGTGCCCGGTGTATGGGAATGGGATCACCATGTATTCCATGGGACTTTAAGGTAACTGGTGAAACGTGGGAGTGTACTACACTCCTCTTCTTACCTCTTCGGGGATTACAGGCGTGATGTTACGATAGTTATAACAACATAATAACTTGAGATAAAACGTAATGAAAAAGAAAAAGTATGTGAATAGTAATTAAAACTCCAGTCATAGTTATTTAGGTTGTCGGTGCTTTAATCGAAATTGTTTTAGAATATAACTTTGTCCTTTACACCGCTATGAAATATTGTGGTCATTTTCGATCATGGAATTTAGACGTTACAGTCAGATAAAGGAACGTAATTTAATACGTAGGTACATGGCGCTTCTGTGCAGTGTTAATCTAGCCAGGTAACACCCCGGTATGCCCGCTCGCGCCACGCGTGGGAACGTGCGCACACAGCAGATAACACCCGTATTGCTACTTGTTCCTGTTCACTTTTGCAAATCATTTTCAATACAATGTTACCTCGTTTACACTATAAATAAATATATCATTTTTTTACGTTTGGGTATATTGTGACGAAAATGATAAAATACTACTCTTTTTAAGTTCGGAGCTGTTTTTATTTCTCAGTAAGATAGGCTTTTATAGAAATCAATAGCAAATTGTGGGACTTTAACTGTTTGCAGTATTAGCCTCTAATATTCCCCATGCACCAACGCCGCACTGTCTAAGAACACTACACAGTCTGGCAATCCAGACAACTTTGAATTACGAAACTATGAGTAGATACTATACTAAGTAGTAGGTACGGGTATTAGTATTAGGTTAAACCTTGCGAAATCTTTCTTAATTTATTACTGTACCTACAAGAATTTAATCTTGAATCAAGAAATTAAGATATTAATCTTGTCCCTATTTTCCTGAAGGGGTAGGCCTAAATTGTGGTACTCCCAATTAAATTATTTTTTATTCATCCCATGGAATAAGGGATGAGCCTCTTTCCAGACACCGGACACAAATTCAAAGAATTTCAAGTTATAAAAAGAACAATAATGTCCGACCCGGGGATAGAACCTAGAATCGCTCGATTATTTGTCGCGGTTGTAGCTACTAGAGTAACGAGATAGCCAATAATAATAAATAATGGAAATACATTTGTTTCAGTGTCCTTATGCGTCTGTACCTTAGTTGAAAGTTCTGAGGGAGTATTTAGTCCGGGCAGGTAGGAGTGCGACCCCGCACGCTCGCGCCACGCGTGGGAACGCGCGCGCACATCAGATAACATCTATGTTAGCGCTCGTGCCTTTGTACCGGTGATCCGATCTCAACTCGTCATGGGGTTAATGAGGCGGATGCTCAAATATCAAAACGCCCCACCAGTTCACTTTTGACTAATTGAATGGGCTTTTTATTGTACACACGTGTCCCCAGTGACAGATATATCGGTCATTTTATTGGGTGTTAGATTATCTATTTTGAATACTGTGTCTTTAAGCGTTCACTTTTAAATGTGTGCAGTTATCCTTTTTAGCATCTAGTTAAATGTGATGTTATCGCTCGGTATATAATATCTTTAATAGATATGTGGGACATATTTTCAATTAATTAAACTATTGTACGAATAATACAATATTTGTAAGTGTTTCGAAATTATTTTGTACAAATAATATGCATAAAAGGACAGTTTATGAAGGAAATAAATACAGAACAATCAAAAATAAAATATTTGTGTTTTTATCAAAAACTTCCAAAAATGTATTATCACGCGTTTAGTACCCGAATAAGTAGGCAGAGGAGTGTACTTTTATATCCTACAATGGAATGGAAAGCCTATTGCCATACACCAGGCTCAGATTCAAACTTAGAGCCACTGCTGGAAAGTTCTACTAGAAAATGTAAATGAGAAAGATCTGCCGTATAAGTAACACTTTAGTTCCAAACAACTAAACAAAAAAGGTTTTGTAGATTATTTAAAACTTTCATTTGAACAAAAAAATCTATACAATCGCAGTTTCTAGTGATAGTGTAAACAGGGCAAAATCAGTGGGAACCGTCCATATGGGCGATATATCTTAATAGTCTTTCGTTATCGTGTGTGCCGAGTATCAATTGTATTTGGTGCGAAATTACCTCCCATGTTTGCCGCGGGGACGTCGGCAGATAGGGATACACACGACAAATCGATCGGGTTATCTAACTACAAACACCCACGCTGATACAGCTTCTATCTATATTGACATATGGACTATAATACTTAATTATAATTGGTGAAATACGCATTAGTTTTTAGTTGGTTGTACATACAAGTGATCTATTTATACAGGTGTTAGTGTCACTGCAATTGAAAATTGTGGCTTTAATAAGATTCTTTATGTGATTATTGAAATATTGATAAGCAGTGACATCGTTAGGGCAATATTCCTTTTCCGTGATTTTTATAGATTGATGTTGTTGTGTAACATCTACATACATATTATGTTATCAGAATGTATTTTTGGATGATTTAACCAAAAGAAGATAATTAAATAAGTAATTGATTAAATTTTTTGGAATATTAATGTCTAGGTAGGTATATACCTTATTTATTGTTACAAAACGTTATCTATTCTGGACTTTGAATGTCTTGAATGTATGGTGAAGTGAAAACAACAAGTTATCCGTATTTTGAAGATTGTATATCACTTGCTAAAACGATGAAGTAAACATCGTGAAATTTTACTTTCGATACCTTTATTTTTCATAATCCTCTATAATGTTCTCTAAGGGAAGAAAATCAAAATCTTGTCGACCAGCGCAGGGGTCTATGCGCAGCGCAGCACAGTTTAAGCAGTGATTAATAAAAGCATTAATAATGATTATGTCCACCTACAAATAATAAGCAAGAGTTCCATTTTAATCCCGGAAATCCTATAAAAATATATTAAAATTAATTCAATTGATGGCACATACATAGAATGTAAAACGAAACAGACCTATTCATTGGTTTGCTTTAAAGCATGTTTTTTATTTATTAGTCGACAGCCAACACCGAGCTCCGAGCTACAAAATAGCAGCGTCAGCGGTCGACGCAAATAGAAATGGCAAACCGGGGAAAAGTGTTGTTTTTCCCATAGTCGTTAGGGTGATACAGTATTTATTGAGGCGGGAACAAAGGGCTACATCCCACGGGCAATAAAGCTTTGCGACTTGTGCGAGCAAACACGGGCGCGCGACTTATCAGTTGCCGTTTGACGTTTAGTGGCGGGTGGCGACGTACGCGCGGCTTAAGAACGCGTGCGAGGCGTCCGGCGCACGCGTTCGGCAGATACCCCACTTTGATACCTTTGAGGACAAACATCGGACGATTTTAATCAGAAGCGCGATGTTTTGATAAAGATAATTTTTATATGTTTTTATTTTATTTGTTTTTAACATGGTGTAACAATTTCATTATAAAAAGTATAGCATATTGATGTGTTCATTTTTATTAAACTTTTTACTTCTGGCGCGCTGCCACTATGAAATGTTAACGTAAACGTTAACGTTAACCTGTAATCTCCTAAGAGGTGGGTAGAGGAGCGTAGTGAACTCCCACGTTTCACCAGTTATATTTACGACCCATGGAATCATCATCACCAGCCTATTCCCGTCCACTGCTGGACATAGGCATTTCCAATGGTACGCCACTGAGCTCGATCCTCTTCACCCATGGGATAGGTGGCGAGTATAAAACATCTTAGCTATATAATATACATATATTAGCTAACATTTACTACCTAATGAGTGTTTACTGACGAATACATATAATTATATGGCAGGACAATTTATGACAAAATATTACGTAACAAATGTTCTCCATAACCTTTTAAGCCCATTTATAACGACAGTGTAACGACACTATTAACGCACTTGCTGACCTCTGGGTTGCAGGTGTCCATGGGCGACGGGAGTCACTTACCATCAGGTGACACGTTTGCTCGTTTGCCCCCTACTCTATTAAAAAAAAACCTATGATTGAGGAAAGGGCTTTAATGGTGGCGCAGAACTGTTCGATTCCAATACTATTTGTTTCCACTTGTCGTTGAGTCCTCTTAAGGGATGTTTTAGCAGAGATTATGATTTGTAAAATGAAATAAATTTTAACTATTGTAAAGGAAAATGATTAAAAATTAAAAGTACTGTAACGTGAAAAAACTCGCAAAGGTAATAATAGCGCTTATTTATCTACATTTTGTCTTTAATTTGATGTTCTCTGACATGTGTAACCTGTCATTAGTTAGCATGGCAAACTGTGACCTCTACCTTTCTCATTCCTAGGAGAGACAAGCGTCCAACAACGGTGAATCGTTAAATATTATTGTTTTAGCACTGAATTTCCATAATTTGATGCAAAGATAATACTTTTATTGCATCATGATAATAATAAACATGCATTCACTTTATACATAAGCGATATAAATTGACAGGCGGAGCGTGTTTTATATTCAAATGTTCAATCTATCCTATTTTTAGGCATCCAATATTTTTATACGAAACATTGATGATATATTTTATACTCGTTTGGTAGAAATAAAAAGAAAGAAAGAAAGAAATTGTGATGGCGAGACACGGTCAAATATGGACAAACAATCGCATATTTGCGAGAAGTCTGTGTGATATGTCAAACACTGTCAGTCAGCTTCGAAAGTTTGAAATCATAATCATTTTAGGAGTGATATGTTTAATATACACACACACATATGTATATTTAATTTAATGCCACAATGTTCCCTCGTCCGCCGAAAGTCGTATTCATGGCAACCGTAAGCCACTGCCGCAAAGGAAAGCCAGATTTTGCAATTCTGCGTCGTCATAGATCATACTATTTGGTGTTTTTATATACTTCATAATACTTTGTCATAACATTTTAATATAATAATTTATAATTGAGTCGTAACAGATATAGGTAACACGCCTGAAAACGGCGCAACAATAATATCAACTGTTATTTTGCAATGATCTAAATATTTTATTCATTGTACTATTTAGTATAATATCATGGATGTGACCGTCGCTGTAGGATTAAGTGGAGGTTGGCCAGCAATACGCTGCCACCCTGCATCGGTACACATGAATTATTAAATGTCGTATTTAATATTTGTACTGTGGGAACCCATACATTTATTACGGGATGATTAACCCATCATATACTTGATATATGAATTACTTTTATCCACTGTTTTCTTGAATGTGATAAAGTTACTTTAATTTATTAGAGTAGGCATTTTACTGAACTATACAGTTCTTTTTAAAGGGACTATGTTTTATTTTAATATATAAAATATTTTGAAATCATTAAAAGAAATGTATGAGTACATATTTACTGCCTCGTTGGTCGAGTGGTTACAAGCGCAACTGCCGATCGGGAGGTCCTGGGTCCAAATCCCAGGTCGGGTACTATGGGACTTTCTTGATTGGAATTCCTAGTAGTGACTTGGAGTTTGGATGTGTGCAAGGTGTATGGCAATAAGCTCACCTCCTATTACATTGTGGGACTTAAAACGTAAATGGTGAAACGCGGGGGTGTACTACATTGCCCTGCTTACCGCTATGGATAATACAGGCTTAATGATATGTTTTTTTTTCTAGTACATATTTATATATTATTTGTATATACAGTTTATCAGCCATAACAAAGATTGCTTTTTGGAATCAGAAGACCTTGCGTAAATAATTAGTTACTATTATATGTACGTTACGTAATAGTTATTAAATTTGTATTAATTGAATACAAAATCGACGATTATTAATTTCAATTTGTTTTCTTCTCGCAATAGGTTTAGTTGTTTCACATCTATCTAAGCGTGCGGACATAATTCAGTCTGTAATTTAAGAGATATAAGTACTAACTATAAAATATTAAGCGAGGCACTTATTAGTACATACGAGTAAATATTAGGGTTTATTACAAACGGTTTGGTAAACTAAGCGTTGTCTATATTTAAATTCATAGAGACTAGTAAAGTTTCGCTAGAGTTTCAGCTCCTTTCAGATATAGAAGAAATGTATTGGCTTATATATAGTTATGAAACGTTAAAGCTATGAAATTCCCAGAGCTCAAGAGTTGACTCTTGAATCGCATCGAAGCAATATTGTCGAGCACGCTTCAAGCCTCCGCCCTTTGGACGGAAAACGGGTCTGAACACAAGAATGTTTGCACTTTAGGTTTTTTCTAGCTTATAAACTTTTGCTTATAATTTTATTCATGGTTCTTTTATATAGAATTTTAGAACGGAATAACTTTGAAGTATTGTTATATTTAATATGTATGAGCATTACTATACCTACTTATATCTGTTTTTATTATATTAATATAAGAGCATAACAACTTGAAAAACGTGTTACTTACGAGTACGTATATGTATATTCACTTAAACTAATAATTGTTTAACATCGTGGCATATTAACAATTTATTTTGATTTGATTTGTTTGTTTTATTTTTATTCAGGAACAAAATAAATTAAGATAATTCATAATATTTGGTCTAAATTTGTGTGGTCCTGAGATAGAAATTTATTATTGAATAATGATAAGGTAGCCGGCAGCGGTTGGATTCGAAGAGCTAAAAATGGAGCTCAGTTGGCGTGCCATTGGAGAGCCTATGTCCAGCAGTGGACAGGAGTAGGCTGATGATGATCGTGATGATGATAAATTACATTTATTAATATTTTTATATTATAACACAAGATCTCTTACAGGGTAGGCACAGAGTACCGAATGCTAAATATCTCTCTCTTTACTGTCTTGACGGCGATCTTTTGTATTTACAAAACACCACAAAACTTACACACAAAATTCGTACAAAATTCGTAATAAAAACACGTTAGATTGAACTAACGTTTTGCCAGTTAAAAATTATGAAATTAATTCAATAATAATTCATTCAGTATTATATTCAATAATTGAACGGAGCGGCGATGTACTGAGTGGCTTATTACCATTTTATTAATCCTTGGCGTTAATATCATTCCAATAGAAATTAAGCGGGTCCGCCTAATGAAATGAAAATGGATGCTATTGAGGCATTTTTCATTTATTTCGTTGAATAATCATTACCTTTTTCCTAATTAAAAATATGGCTTAAATTAAAATGTTTTCATATAAATGGAAATAGATAGATAGAAATGAGATGGAATGCTTTTAAAAAGGTTTTATTATTTTACGGACGACTTTTTTGTACATTTTACAAATACCCATGGAATGTGCTAAATATTTTTAGTGGAATCAGCGAAAAAACATTATGCTGAACTGGGCAACTACTCACATCGACGTTGTAGGTGTTTAAATTATTCTCCATTGGCATTAACAACAATTGTACCGTGTAGTAGTTTGCACTACGGAAGTACTTTGTAACTTTTTTATGTTTAGACAGTAAAAGCGGGTAAGTCGAATAACTTATTCAGTGTGGAATGGGAACCAATGCATTTTCTTTCTCACTAAACATTTGTACTTATATGAGTTCTAAAAGGCATGCTTCCGAGCCAACAATAAAAAATTAAAGATCAATACTATCAAATACTTTTCCAAGAGATTCGCTCTAGAGAACTGCAATTTTCACATAGTTTTGTGCTCTTTCTGAAGCTTTTTCCAGACAAATGGCAACTTGTTCTTGTTACTTTCTGTTGTATAGATTTTATCAGCTACGTCTCAATATTCGAACATAGAACGTGCGTGTATCGACACTATAAACTAAATTGAACTGACGTAATTAATATAAACAATAACAAACAAATACTTCGAGCATAGTCGATAAAGTTAGCAAAGTTATCACATCTTTGTGCCTGCAATACACGCTACTGAGGAGTCACTGAACTATTTCTTTGTGTTTCGCGAAACTTTCATAGTGATGTTCTCTACCGAGGATCACTATGGAAGTAGTACCTTTCAATTATTTACCAGCGTGGCAGACTATGGCCTTAACCCTCTCAATATGAGAGGAGACCCGTATTCCAGCAGTGGAATTGTAATGGG
>DWDT01002267.1:0-14031 GCA_018245595.1 Microceris scylla | reverse complement strand
CAAAAATTTTACTAAAAACAGGAAGAACTGATATAGGCCTATAATTGCTAGGATCTTTATTATCGCCAGACTTAAATTAGATTATGTTAGCCAGTACGAAGTCGCGGGCTAGTTAATAATAAACTCGTAATTATCACAAGGAGGCCTATGTCCAGCAGTGGACTGATACAGGCTGATGAAGATGACAATGAAGTGTATTAATATGTACTCACATTATATTAATCATATTAATTTGAGTACATATTCATAAGTGTGTATAGAGTTCTCCTCTACCTATGAGGAGAAGAATGAATGAGTTTATCAAAGATATTATTATTCAAGACACAATATTTATAAAATGTTACTATATCTAATTTAACTGAGAAATCTGTGCTTTATACTTGACCTACCTCAAGTTTGTATGTACATTCTGAGATCTGTTTACTAAAGACTGTAGTACACTGAGGTAGGACCTCCACGCCTCGGAACTGTACTGCAGCTGAAGTTCCAAATTGAGCACCCTAGTGGCCTGGTGTGACAGCTGAGCGTGTGAGTTGTCCACTGACTCAGACCATGCTGTCGGTTCACTGAGTCGGCCTGTAGGAGGTGGGGGTAGCTCATATCTGTCAAAGTCAATTTTATATCAGTCACTGGTATGACCATATATAGAAAAGAACATGAATATAACTAGATAAAATATAACATCACACCTGTGATCCCCAAAGGGGCAATCAGGCAGAGGAGTGTAGGGCACTTCCAAACATACTCCCAATTATAACTATTTATCACTACTAAACTTTCATTATGTACATCAATTTTACTTAAATATAAATATTTCAACTCAGAATCATTCTGAACTACAAGATTTAAAGGTTTTTATTTTCACACTTAGATATTAATGTGTTTAACAATGTACATGATCATTCATATAACATGAACAAATATTTTATTATCCGATTGATGAATTAAAAAATCATTAAATTTCTTCCAACAATCCTGAACAATCTTCCAACAAACATGAAATTTCTTCCAACAATCCTATTTGCTACAAAAAAATTCAATGAACAGTATTTTAATGTTGCAATTAAAAATAATTACAAAAGACTTATACAGGTAAAAGTAACAAGACAAAAATGATAATCACCTTTTCATGGAAAGAGGTTCCATCGGCAGTCTTTGCTGCACTCTTTCCATTTCTCTTTGAAAAGCTGGTGTTTCAAATGCTGTAGTAGGCTCAGGGCCAGCATTTTCTAAATAATTCTTTGTTGGTCTGTATCGTCTGCATTCTTCTTCTACCATAGCCAAAGCCTGTAATTTAAGAGAACAAAGATATAGAACTGATAACAGGTGGAGTAGACTTGTTCTGGAATGGAGACCTCGTCTTGGCAAATATAGCGTAGAACGCCCTCCAGCTAGGCGGAGTGACAATATACACAAAGTGACTGGCAGCAGTTAGGTGTGACGAGCTGATGATCGAGGTCAGTGGTGTGCTATTGGAGCGGCATATGTCCAACTGTGAACGGTATGGGCGGATAATTATGATGAAGATATAGACAACGTTACATTGGAAATCTTCCTGATATTATTAAAACATTATTAAGCGCAATTGTTTACAATGAAGCCGCCTAAAAAATTACTTATGGGGTTCAGAAAACTTTATAGCTTTTTGTAGAAATATTATTATGATTGGGCAAAACGCTTTGACTTAGGCCAGTAGAACCAATATCAAGTCACATTGTTGGGTGAACCAAAACACATTGATGATTCGATCAGACTAAATCCATATTGAATATCAATTTTACGAAGATACCGCAGTTGACTTCATATGTATGTGTTGTATGGTACCAGTTTCACGCAAATAACCAATATTATAACTGAAATACAAAATATTTTTTCTGGATTACCTACCGCTTCTCTTACACCTGGGTCATCGTAGCCCTGGTCAATGTATGGTAATGCATCAACTACCACTTCGCCTGCCATTTGTGCTAATTAATTTTAAAAATTGATTTTTAATTATTCCCACTTATACGTCCCAAACACAATAGTATAAAATGGTCGAAATTACAATTATCTTGACTTTGACACTTGGTATTGTTTTAATAAACATGCCCTTATTTCAGGTTTCAGTAACTTGATATCATAGAGCCTAACTATTAACTCAAATTTAAAATAAAAAGGAATGTTAAAATAACTGGAACAAGTAAAAGAAATTACTTTACATGAGTTTTTAAGCTAATGACGATAAAACCATACTGATCGCATAATTGTACAATTTTTGACGATTATTATGCTACGTTTCATTTTCAGCATTGAACTCTATTACGTGGTTGTCATAATTGCAACCAGTTTTATTTTTATCTGTCACTATGACTACATAATGATAACATATATTTTTTTCTGTTATGTTTTGGTTTCGATAATTAAATTATAACTTATATTTTTGTCAATATATATTACATTTAGATTTTAACTTATAATTAACATTCCTCACATAAACAAGTGACCATGCAAGAAGTTGTAGAACAAGACATCGCCAAATTAGATCTCTCAAATGTAATTTTTTTTGTTATAAATATAACAAGTAATTAAGTTTATACACATAGGTATATCTCGAATATGATTGTAGTTATTTTTGAGAATAATCACAGTGATACCACTTCTGGGGATCTAATTTGTACAGCTGTTTAACAGCAAATATTATATTGCAGTCTTGGGTTATTACCTTTTAAAATCAGAAGTGTCATTAACACTACATACTTTTTATTTAATTTTATCGTTCTATATTTTATTTCCGATTTTAGGTAGCAGCCTTACAGCAGAAAAGAACACTAGCCTTTGTGAATCATTTTGTTATCACTACAGTTCAGTTCCTGAATAATTTCTTGAAGTCATGCGAACAGAAATTGATGCAATTTGAGCGGAAACTGGAGAAAGTCAATGCTGCTATGGTTTTGTTGGAGGCTAAGGTACTGTAAAAAATTGACATAGGTACACCATCACACAAGTCCCTTACTGCAGGGAGCTAAGTACAGGTATATGCACCGACCTCGGAACACTGACAAAGAAATCGAACTTCTTAACGAAGATATAGAGAGTATAGAGTGCCAAATATTTCTATCCTTTTAGAACTAATTCATCATCATCATTAGCCTACTCCCATCCACTGCTGGACATATGTAGGTCCCTCCAATGGCATGCCACTGAGCTTGATCTTCAGTTGTTCTCATCCAACCACTGCCAGCTACTTTGCATATATTGCCACTCCACCTAACTAGGTGATGTCCTACACTATGTTTGCAAATTTTGAATTAATAATAAAAATATCCCCGTACTTTCCATCACTCTCTTCATACACATACCAGTTTTGGAGATTTGTGACTCCCCATCGGTCAATATCTGACCTATATGTTTAATATAGGTATAAGGTTTAGCAAGATTCTTGGTCTTGTTTTTTGCCCCCTTTTGTACATGCAATTTAATTTTAATAAGCAATACTCATAGTTTAAATCAACTTTCTTTATTTATTTATTCTTTTTGTAACACCATATGCTAAGGGATACATAGGTGTATTTAATACCTAATGCCATTCTCCCCCAGTCAACCCTGTGTATTGACTGTATACAAGTGTGTGAGTTACATTTACATGGATAGAGAACATTCTGAAGACTTCAATGTGCTTTTCCTTTATGTTTGAATGTGAGCATACTAATGTTAAGGGGCACGCCGACGACAGGGCGCAATGGCGCTTATTGGGGGAGGCCTCTGTCCAGCAGTGGACTGAAACAGGCTGGTGATGCTGTGTATAGTGCTGTGAATAGTATAGTTTCTTACACATTTCAAATTAATGGGGTTAATGTTATTCCTTTGTTTTGACCATGTCTACCATATTTTACCGTTTCATCAGTTGTATATTAGACTAAATGTCCATGTAGTGTGGTACTGCCTTTGTAACCTTTTTTCTGCATTATGTTGTTCAGATCAAGCTCAGTGGCATGCCATTGGAGAGGCCTATGTCCAGCAGCGGTTGGGAATATGCTGAAGGTGTTATGTAGACACAGTACATTATATATTAATTAAATAAATGAATTGTAATAAATATTGTTATTTTAAAGTTTTCACATAGATCATTTTGTGTTACTAATTTTGGCAATTTCATATTTCAGTTATCATCAGTACCTGAAGCTAATACTCCTGTGCTAACAGATCCTCAAGACAATACCACCCAGCAATCGCAATCTGAGGTTGACCAGCCTTCAAACGAAACAGAATCAAAAGCTCCTAGTGATGAGTCTGAACCCCATGCTGAAGAAACAACCAAAGTAAAACCTGAATATATGAGATTTGTGAAAATGGTGCAGGTCGGAGTGCCTTTGGATGCAGTCAAATTAAAAATATCCTTAGAAGGACTAGATCCACATGTGTTAGACGAGATCCTGAAGAAATAGATTTACAGTACATATTTATATGAAATGAAAATTTTACTTATGAAATGTTGTTAACTGTTGTCATAATTTTTCTTAGTAATTAATTATAAGATAATTTTAATAAAATTTTATATGAGGGGAGACTTTCTATTACATTTACAACCCCATGTTAAAATACTTTGTATAAGAATATTGTAATAACTGAGATGGTTTAATACATAAAATATACTTTGGTAGTACAGTTAATATTTTATAGTCTAGAGACAGAAATATTTAGCAAATTATTTACCCTTGGTTCAGACATTAGCAAAATAATTTTTAATTATAATTTCATCATCAGCCTATTCCCTTCCTAAGGTAAGTTACACTATTACTTACCATTAGATAGGGGAATAATAGTGTTAGTGAATACTTATTTATAAATTGACAGTTAATTCATAGATATTCCATAGACTACTAACAGAATTGTTTATTTTATTTTTTTATAATAGTTTGACAGTAGATCTGGTGTTGAAACCTTTTTTGTCAATGTCATAATTTGATGGAATATTTGCAAAATGTAAATAGAAAAATAGAAATAATTTAGTGATTTATATCAAAGATATTATCTTGACTATCTTAAAGGAATTTCGAAAATATTAGTTATTTGTATTCAATTCAATTAATGTCATGTGTAGGCTCATAATACTATTGACTACCGTATGTACAAATGAAAGTCAAAGAATAGATGTTAATTTTATTTATTAGTCAGCTTAGAACTGGATCATTTGTCCCTTCCTCTTCTTGTCTCCACCCAGCTCGAAGTGCTTGCAACGCTTGAGAGCCACCTGTGACCTCACCTTGCAGTCGGCACACTCAAGACGAAGCACGATTTTCTTTGTAGTTTTCGCCTAAAGAAAATCAAATAATTTAACTACACAATAACAAATCGAAATTCAGTGGTTAATGTTTCTAAACTATGTAATTTCATTTCATATGCAACATAAATCTTTAATACTGGAACAAATTAAGTCTAAAAACTGTTTCTCAATGTATACAATCTCAAAGTGATTTGATCAGAAATCTGTATTTTAAATGGGAACTTTTGCATCTTAAGTTGTCAAATTATCGTACTGGCGATGAAGTCTGATTATTGTTTTCAATTAGCCAATGGATAAACAAACTATAAAAATTTACATAACGTAAACAACACCAAGAATTTAGTCAAACTTTACTTGTCTACAAAGAAAAAAAATAATAGTATATGCAAAGAATTTTATACTTTATATTATAATAAAATATGAATTGCATCGAGGTTATGTTGATAGTCGATGGACGTACCTTTTTCTTGAAGATGGGTTTGGACTGGCCACCATAACCTTGCTGTTTACGGTCGTAACGCCTTCTGCCCTGTGCAGCATGCCTTTCCTTTGACTTTTTGTACTGTGACACCTTATGAACCTTGTGGCACTTACATTTTTTGCAGTAAGTCCTGCGCTGTTTTGGTACGTTCACCTGAAATTTACAACCCTCGGCGATAAAATAACGACATGATTTAGGAAATGAATACACTGTAAACAAGTTTTTACTAAATAAACTGTGTTATTTCAAATACAAGCTAGGATTTTTACAGATTTAATTAATGAAAACACGAACCATTTTGGCGTTCTTGTATGTCGACCAAACGTCACTCAGAAAGAAAGAACTAACGTATGAAAAACCAAATAAAATATGACATTGACAGCTGATATCTATACAATGCCAGTAAAATTCTAACTCTAAGACTTGGAAACATTAAACGCATGTACGCTTTAACGTGTTTATATTGTGTTTTAAATGATTTTTGATTAAGACATAGAGCCTCAATTATAAATTAATTAATTACTTCATTATAAGTATTATATTTCTTGAAGACCTTAGTTCAGATTTATGTTTCAATTTAAAAAGGTTGTCCAATGCGCGCCAAATGTGACAGTTACAGAAATAATTAAAAATTAAGTGGAGCGAAGTGTTGAGTTCTTCGTTGATACTTATAAACTTTGCTTTTATTCATTGATGAAATAAAAATTTGTTAAAACAGACAATTATGAAGTTCGCAATACCAGAAATTTCCTGGCATAACCGTGATCCAGTGCTTAGTGTAGATTTCCAACCACAAACACAGCCTAATGGTCCCTTAAGACTTGCTTCTGGAGGCACAGATTCACATGTCTTGGTTAGTAAGCTTTACAATTATTTAGTGATTAATACTTCCCTTCTTACTGCCAAATAGAACTAGAATTCTTAAATCAACTGGAACGCATTTTTTCTTCTGTAGAACATCTTTTTGTTAACTATAAATACTCCATTTTTCAGATATGGCACATATCATTTACAAACAACGGTTCAGTGAATCTAGAAGTTGCTGCAGATCTCACAAGACATTTGAAGGCTGTGAATGTAGTGAGGTGGTCACCTGATGGGCAATATCTGGCCTCAGGTGATGATGAAGCTATAATTTTCATTTGGAAACAGAAGACTGAAGAATGTGCTCCAACAGCAGAGCTTGGAGAGGAGTTGTATAAGGAGTCATGGGTTATACATAAGGTATTGGAGAGTGAAGCAAGTAATAAGTAACCCAGTACATTTTCTGTTTACAATAAGTGAAACACAGCTACATTACTTTTATATTAAAAACAGCTGTTCTTTTATTAATACTGAAAAACCAATGTTAAAAATTTTAACATATTTACTTTAAAATTGAAAAAGTACAAAAGCAACCTTAGTTAATTTCGGTATTAAATATAAACTTAATTTAAATTGTATAACTGCTTATAAACCCCCTTTTGGGGAGACCTATGTCCAGCAGTGGACTGAGATAGGCTGATGATGATGTTGATGAACGGCTTTCAGACCTTGAGAGGGCATGTGGAGGATGTGTTAGACCTGTGTTGGAGCAATGACTCCTCTCAACTTGCATCTGGTTCAGTGGACAACAAGCTGCTGCTATGGGATGTTGGGAGAGCCAGATATTCCTCTATCTTGACAGATCACAAAGGTTTTGTACAAGGTGTGGCGTGGGACCCTCAAGGACAGTTCCTTGCTACTGCTAGCTCAGATAGGTAGTTGTTTTTGCAGATTTGTAATTTTACACTAATTTCAACTCACTCATTGGTTGAGTGGTTGTACACACAACTGCTGATCAGAGGTCCTGGGTTTAAATCCCAGGTTGTGTACCATTGGATTTTTCTAATTTAGAATTTCTAGTAGTGACTCAGTCTGAAATTGTGCCTGGTGTATGGCAAAAGTCTTGCTACCTATTCTATGGGACTTAAACATAACTGGTGAAATGTGGGAGGGTACTACACTACTCTGCCTACCCCTTTGGGGATTACAGATGTTATGGATATCTTTTTATAAGTTTATTAAAGGTTGAATGTTATTAGTAATCTTTGTATTTCATATTCACACAAACTGTTAGTAAAGTGTGTTATGGTATAACCTCAGGGACCCAGTAGTTATGAGAAACTCCTGAAAGTCCTGAAGTAATTACATCACAAACTTCAATTATTATTATTATTATATTTGTCGAATTATATTTTTGCACTTTAACATTTAATTTTTTTTACAGAGTGTTCCGCACATTTGACATAGCCACTAAGAAAGTGGTATCAAGAAGTAGTAAAGCAGTGCTGCCATTCCCAAAAGGTCACCCTCTGCATGAGATCAAAGTCCGCCTTTACCATGATGACACTCTTCAGACATTTTATAGAAGACTACAATTTAGCCCTGATGGATTGCTGATAGCAGGTGAAGTCAATAAAATTAATATGAGTTTTCGTAGTAAAAACAAAAAAAATATTCAGGTAGTGTTTGCCCGCTGGTTTAAACACATTTAAATCATTTTAAATGGTGTCTAATTTTTGTAACTTCCACCTGCTTTAAACTTTCATATTCTTTGAAATATTTTCTAAGGTGTGTATATACTTTAAGATGTGTGAAGTCTGCCAACCCGCACTTGGCCAGTGTGGCAGACTAGGCCTTAACCCTCTTAATATGAAAAGACCCTCACCTTAAGTCTCTTAAGACCCGTATTCCAACAGTGGAATTGTAATGGGTTGAAAAAAAAAATTTTTTTTTGAAGATATGTATTTGTGTTCAACAGTGGAACTATAAAAGCTTTGATGTTTTAGAAAGCTTTTTACAAAAGAAACACCCTGTATGAAAGGCAAATAATTTTTATAATAATAGTTTTTGATATTGAAATGTTTCATTAAATTAAAAGTATTAATATCATACAAATCAACTGTGAAATATTCAGTACTATTTACCTGATAAACTTTAATTGCAGTGCCAGCAGGCAAAATAGAACCTGAGCAGAGCAAGCTGGATACGAAGCCTATACATGCAGTCTACATATATACAAGATATTCTCTGAAAGTGTGAGTATCAGTAGTTCCATCAACACTTATCACTAATAGTATATGTGATTGTTTCTTTAGTCATTTGTTATTGACTTTTCTTATTAAGATTGAATGGTTGTTTTCTTGCTATTTATACTTTATTGTCGCCAACAAAAGGTGAATTTACTGCCAAGTGGGTACCAGTCAAGCCAGGTGATGATGATAAGTATTAAGCGCTGAATGAGCAGGCTGTGGCAATAAGAGAGTGGTGTGCAGGCCGGTGTGCGTGGTGCCGTGTGCGGAGGCAGCGCTGGTGGTGCGCTGGGCGCGCCGCCCGCTGGCGCCGCACCACCCGCGCCGCGCCGCCTTCCCGCTGCCGCACCGCGCGCTGCTCGCCGTCGGCACCAAGCGCTCCGTGCTGCTCTACGACACGCACCAGCGGACCCCGCTCGCGCTCATCTCCAACATACATTATACCAGGTCCCGCTACTTTACTTATTTATTTATTTAATCTTTAGTAACACCTTACTCAAGGCCGTTCTTAATGCCTAATAGCATTCTCTCCCAGCCGAGTAACTGTATACTACTAGTAATATGTCAAACTTACACACTCATTAAAATAGTCATCCCTCAATCGGAACTACTGTCTCGAAATAAACGTGTTTCGAAAAGTTGTAGAAGTTTTCAGACCAAAGCTATCTATTTTGTGTTACATATTTCACTATGTGGGTGTCAAAGTAAATTGTAAATTGTTTCTTAGTTTAATACTAATGTTAGTAAAAGTTCTTTTGAATAATGGATATTGATAGTTATCTTAAGCATATCATGGCATAAAATAATGTAACAGAGGATCAAGTATTTGTTCTATGTTCAAGTGCAAAGAAATTATCTATGCAACTATATATTTTATCAGACACCCTCATGTGCAAACCCGAGATTAAATTTCTTATGTTCGATATAAACACAAGGCAAATGAACGAATGCATAATTTAATATTACTCCTTTGCAGACTCACAGATCTGTCGTGGTCGCCTGATGGACGCATACTGGTGGCGTCCAGTACTGATGGGTTCTGCTCGGTCATTACATTCAATGAAGGGGAACTGGGAGAGGTGTTACCAGAAGAAGCTAAAGTGAAACAGGCATTAACAAGTGAATAAAAGCATTTTCGTTTCATGTATTCCTACATTTTCTCATGGTTATATTACTTTTCATTTAAAATATTGTATTGGCCCACAGATTCATTCATTTATGACCACCAAGTGTTATGTTTTATCCAATACTATGAGCTGATTTTGTTTTATATTGTTTTGTGACTTACTAGCATTCTTTCCAAGGGTTTTACGATTTAAAAGTAACAGTATTGTTATTATTTCTTGTTACATGTATTTCCTCTGTTCCAGAATCAACGGAAAATCAAACAGAAGAACCACAAAACAATGCTAAAGAAACTCCAGAGGAGCCGAAAATCATTTCCGCTACATCGAAAACGGGTCCTTTCATGAAGTTTAAGGCGCCATCGGAAAAAATGAAAATATCTCCGAAGAGGCAAAAGATTGGGACGGCTCAACCCAAAACGCCTGTAAAAATTGACGTCCTGGTCGAAACGGCCATGCCCTCGTGGTCGGACAACTCCTGTGGGGAGATCATCCAGCCCCCAACCGTCGACGCGATGGAGGTGGATAGAAAGGATGAAGTCATGATCATAGAGGACAGCGAGGACTTCAAGCTGGTTTACGAGGAGACTGAAAACAAGAGTCAATCTCCTAAAGACACCGATCTGAAGACATCTAAAGAATCTAACTGTGATAAACCTTCGGAGGACGTGTCTGCAGCGCCCAGCGTGCAGCCCGCAGCACCCAGCACGCAGCCTGCAGCGCCCAGCGTGCAGCCCGCAGCACCCAGCACGCAGCCTGCAGCGCCTAGCACGCAGCCCGCAGCGCCCGTGGCGGCGGCGGCGAGCGGCCCGCGGCCGCGCCGCGTCGCCTTCATCACCTTGTCCAGCCCCAAAAATAAGAAAAACCCATAGAAACTATAATGTTATCGACAATTTAATTACTGTTATAAATATATTTTGAATATTCTAATATTTATTTGTACTGTACTACTTAACCCTCAATTATTCCTTTGAAAAATGTGTAACTTTCCACTACTGTCATTTTAGCAACAATAGCAACACTGCGAAGGATACTTACTATAATTGTACATCGCCTAATTAGAGATGTTGCCAGCACTTACAAGATTCGTATTGTAAAAACTTATCGCTCCAAGGGTCTCCTCTTAGGGTGCGTTTCCACCAGGGATGAGCGAGGATGCCCCCACCCAGTACAGGGAAGGGGAAGCGATGCTATTCGTTCTTAACAAACACATTCCTCGCTACGCATCCTAGCTCATCTCTAGAGGAATTATGACCAGTTTTTAACAGACCAATATGTTATATTTTGAACGAGATAGTAAATACGTTGCCGGTTAAAATTGAAGACTTATTGTGGCTTCTAAGAAAGATTTAAGGAACTGAACCTGAACTAAGGAAGATTTCGATAAAAAATAAGGCCAAAATCATAAAAGTAAACATTTTAATAAATATTTACAAATGAACGCGGTCTTTATCACATTTACAAATAATGAAGTATATTGTAACAAAATATATTCCGTCAATAGAAAGTATCATAGATACTCATCTACTGGTGGACTTCCGCGAGGAATTCTTGAACGCGAGCAAAAAATATCTGTAGCGAGTCATTCGACCCTTACGTTGTAAATACAATGTACGTACGACTTTCTTCATTTGCACCGCTCCAGGGATTCCTCGGGGAAAGCAGCCCATAACGTGTCTGGACGACCTTTCCTTCATAATAACGGATTTTCACCGATTGTGAGCCCGATTTAATCTTAACGAGTAGATGTCACCTATACGAAGTCACGACACGCTCCGATACGTCACACTGACTTTATACAGTACGAACTTGAACTCCTAATTGTCATGTCCATTTTTATCATATTATAACATAAAACATTTCCAAATATCTGGAGAACAGACCTTGTAATAAGGTAGACCATTTCTCATAAAATTATAATTTATGTCTCGAACAAGAATATTTTATTTTGATTTTATTGTAATTTAACAACTTGGTCATCACATTCTCTATTAAAAAAGATATTGTAAGATTGTTTTATGCTGGAAAATGTTCATATTTATTATTTTAACATTTACCTGTTAATTATTGTTAATTAACACAGCGATATTGCGACGAGGGCATGATTTTACATAGTTACACCTTCAACAATTTCTGAATAGCGAAAAATCTGAGGTCTCGTGAGCTTCGGAAACAATTCAGATCTTATAATGCAACTACTAACATTCTCGAGTTCCGAATGTAACGATCTCTACAGTCGTGATGCATTTTCTACTTAGCGGGGTGCGATCAGTTGGAACATGATAGAATCAACTCTACACGTGTGTTAACAAATTTGGCATCAATTTTATATTATACGATACGTTCTATCGGACAACGTTATCAGTGCGCATTATACTAGGGTATTATCGACGACGGCGAGGTCGGCCTCCGGTCGGTCCGAACCCCGCTGCAGGTAGCTCGCGGCGGGACTACCGGTAGAGTCGCGCGAAGTCGCGCAGCAGCCTCGTCATCTCCTTGCACTTGTCCGTCCTGGAAGGGAAAGGAGCGTATTAATACGCGTGCGCGCGCGAGAGGGTGTGGAGGGTGTATGGTGGGTGCGCACCGGGCGGCGTACTGGTGGAACTGCCAGCACTGGTGGTCGGTGGCGGCGGCGGGCGCGCGCGGCAGGCGGGCCAGCGCGCCGCGCAGCCAGTCGCGCCCGCGCGCGCGCTGCCACTGCACCAGCTCCACCATCGCCTCCGCCACCTGCGCACCGCCCACACCACCGTTACTGACTGCATCTCTCACCCACCCGCTAGCCGCTAGCGATCTAACAACGCACTATCGTTTTTCGACAATGTTCATGCGATTTGTATCAACTCAAAAAAAAATATATAAAAAATAAAACTTTAATTTTTTTTTTCATATTATGCTGGATAGTAGGCCCTACCATCAAATTAGTGGGACCTTCTATTATTTTTTTGTACTGTCATAATTAATATACGGTAACTTTGTTATTAAAGACGATACAAAAACGTAGTCATGTCGAGAATCTAACGAAAAAAGTACAATATCTTCAACTCTAACAATAATACATTAGTTTAATCACGGCCACTAGCGTCGCGTAACTTTATTTTTTATCGCCAAAATCAGATACTAAATACGACATCTAATTACCAAATAATAAAAATGTGAAGTAAGTCGTATAATACTCCTATCCACACTGACCTCGGCAAGCATATATGGATGCAAGTGTAATACTGAGGCCTCCAGAAGTGCAAATGTCATCTCCTCGCCGTATGTCATCAGACTTGCATTCACTAGCGCTGTCAACAAATACATAATTGTTAGTGTGGCGAAGATATTTCCACAATATGAAAACTTGTTAAAAATATAATAATAAAAGTTTGTACATCACCATTAAACCTAGTTAAAATAAATCTTTAACATTGCGATAGTTATTACATCTCATTATTGTTTCATTATAAGATTTAATTTTTTAAAATAATTGAATTTTAAAATTTTTGTAACGCAAGCATACACGCAAGTGTGTATAAAATAGCGTAGGCATAACGACGCCGAAGTGTTAATTCTGTCGTTTAAAAAAGGAAGGAGCTGGGGCGGTACAATATCTAGTGTTACAAAGTAGGGTAGAAACCGGAAAGCTGCTCCTTGTCAGCGCGGTTAGTGTTGGCGAGGCGCAGCAGGTCCTGTAGGAACTTCATGAGCGAGGCGGACGCGTCGCGGTGGTCCAGCGCGGCGGCGCGCAGCGCGCACGGCAGCACGGCGTCCAGCGCGCCCGACGACAGGAACTCCAGCGGGATGCGCTGCAGGTACCTGCGACACTCTCATACGTCTACGCGTGCCTACCATTTTCTTGTTTATATCGTTCCAGGCTTAATATCCCGTCGAGAGTATATTAGTACAATAAATTTACAAATGTGCGTAAGAATTCAATCAACTTAATAAGGAATTATTATATTTCTTGACGATTCTATAATTTCTCGGACTAGTAATATCTAAGTAATAATAAGTGATGAATGAAGCACACGTATAAAAAGTAGCAAACCGTACCGACCGTATGCACAACCTGAAGAGGTCGTCGACGGTGTCCGGGTTGTCCTTGAGGCCGGCGGGCTCGGCCAG
>DWDT01002266.1:0-14033 GCA_018245595.1 Microceris scylla | reverse complement strand
TTTTCATAATAATCGGTACAGTAGTTTTTGAGTTCATCGATAACATACATACAAACATTCATTTTTATATAATAGATTAATATAATAATAGTATCAATTAATTAATATTGTTATTCCAGCGATCATATTATTATAATAGTCGTTATTTACTCGTTTTATCGTGACATCGCATTATATAACCAATAAATAAATTTCAGCAGAAAATAGCGCATCCTTAATTAGATATGTAACGACAAGTGCCTGGCTACAACACTTATCAACGCCCCACCGCTGGTCTCGTCTGTTTTGCAAGTACGATGATACTGGAGCGTGACCCGCTACGTTGCACCAGTGTGGACTGGCGGAGAATTACGGCCAGTGATAGATCTAGGACGTATTCGTACCTTGGAAGGAACTTTTAAGACTACTATGTTTAATTTTGTAGTCAGTTCTGTGGGTTTTCGATGCATTGGTTATTTTCTAAGAAATCCTGTCGCAAATCCAGGATAAAGTGAGATACTGTGAGGCAATTCCACACGCCTTTGTAAAAGGTCTTCCTGTGTCGCTATAAAGCAAAAACTTAATATGTACACACTGCCTCGTTGGTCGTGTTGGTTGCAAGTGCGACTGCCGATCGGGAGGTACCGGGTTCGATTCCCGGGTCGTACAGTACAAAATTTTCTAATTTAGATTTTTTAGTAGTGGTTCGGAGTCTGGATATGTGCCCCATGCATGGCAATAGGCTCACCACCACCACCATAGTGGGAACTGGGAAATAAACGTAACAGGTGTTCTGCATTCCTCTGCCTACCTCTTCGGGGATTACAGGCGTGAAATTACATTTTTTTAATATGTACACAAACGTAGATACATCAGTGGGTGTAAAATATTGCATTTATTCAATTTTCTGTCTAAAGTAGCTATTGCAGAAAGAACGCGGAGCTGAAGGGTCGTTAAGAGAAAGATTTCCGGAAGAAACGAAGCTGCAACGCTAATAAACTCGCTCCATGAAGCGCACTAAGCTTTGGAGATAAGTTTAATGGAACATCTTTAGAGTAATGGCTACTTTTGTGTAATATTACAAAGATCTATTTTCTATAACTATAAAAGAATAATAATACAATTTTATACTATCGATATATTCCATTTTCAGAAACGAACTATTTAGTCTGATTTTATGAGAAAATGTTGTATTCAAGCCCTGTAATTAGCGGGGTTCTGAGCTTTGTGCCATAGGTTCCATGAGCTAGTGCCTGAGCGAACTGTGGCGTGTTAAAACATGTTTTTATGTGAAACTCCATAATTGTCATGTCAAGTATGTCCAACATTAAATAATAATAATAATAATCAGGTATGCTCAGAGAACTGTGGCGTCCCCATTTATAGAAGGGTACTTAAAGTGATTTATTTCTCGAAACGTAGCATGAAATGATTTCTCGAAAACGGCAACTTACTGACCACTACTGAATAAATCAAAGATCTGCAGGTAACGGTGACCACTTACCAACAGTTAGGTCTCAATACTCTTATGCTATAAAGAAATCAAGAACTTGTAGGAAAATTATTAAGTGCAGTAATATTTCATTTGTTATTAATCTATAATTACTTGTTTGATGACAGTCTCAGTTATGCTCCAACCAACTGCACATAACCTTAATGTATTATTATACCGAATAGTAGAAAGGATGTATGTATGTGTGTGTGTAGTACTATATATCTTTTATAATACATTGCTTACAACCAACCGCACTTCTTGATGCTTTATAATATGTACCGAAGAGCTTAATCAATATGTGGAAACACAGCAAGTGTAAAAAAAAAAACAAAATATGTATGTAAATTTAGGAATATTGTACAAGTGATAATACACTAAGCATTATTGAATCATAACTACCGCCCATGTCTAGCAATAATATAAACACAAATCTGGAAAACCTCTTTGAAACCAATACAATGTTTTTACAATGCGCTTGGAAAAAATCACGAAATAACTAATTTATCTAAAATAAACTTCATGCGAGAGTTTATCTCGTGGTTAGCAATAATGAAACTATTTACAACAGTTTTTACAACATAAAAAAACTTAATAATAAGCTATGTCCCATTGTGAATGAACTCAGAAATGTTTCACGGAGTATGAGCCGTCCGAGTCATATATACCTTTTTTACTATTCTCATAACTCGCACCAAATTTACCGTAGCTGCTGTCCGGCGCGCCGTACGGCTCGGCGCCGTATCCGAAGTTGTGACCGCGATCGTAGTGTCCGTTGTGATCAAAATGGTGATCATAGTGATCGTGGTGATGATCACACTCGATGTAATGTTTATGGGGTATATCCTTCTCTTTCAAATAGTGAATTAACCAAAGGACTAAGTGCCAGCCTTTTGTGACGATCACGTAAAAGATGACACCGTAAACCACTTTCAGGACGAAAAGCTTCGTCGCCGCTACGTAGAGGAAATGCACTGCGGAAAAATAGAATGGAATCAGAAACAGTACAACAAAACGTTTGAAATAGTCGTAACACGAGGTGCTCGGAAGTGACGCGCGTGTACACTTTCAAACGCGATTAGCTTTTGTAAAGGTAACTCTTTTATAGGTAACACGTTCTAGAAACGGCAGTCGGTTTTCATTATTAATAACATTGAAAACTGTCCTTGGTGAAATTTTAGCCAATGACCCCGCGTTTAATAGCGTAGGGTAGATGTTTTCTCATGTTTTACGAGAGCGGATAAACTACCTCCCCATGTTTCGAGTGCTCTGGAACCAATGAAATATGATTACAAGAACAAGACCAAGTGCAAATAATACATATAGCTATAAAATATGGTATTTGGTTAAATTGTACGTTGCATGCGACAATGTCCAATATCTTTGCCTTCATACAACTCACATCTCAAAACGCTATCTTGCACATTTATAACTATATTGAAATCATAATATAGGCTACAGTTTAAGTAATAGAAAAATAACAAAAGATATTAACCAAACTGAAGGTTATTGTGATATAATCTTATACAAAACACGAAGCGCTGAAACCGTCTACTTCGCTAGTAGAGGACGTCTGTGCTGTGTTATGCTGTTAACCACAGCATTTTTTTCTTTATCCCTTTTAAAAATTATTGATGAATAATAAAATACTTATTTAGATAAAGGTTATTGGGCATATCTGAGCCGCTTTGCGAAGAGTGGCGGACATTAAAGAAAATAGTTTTAAACTAAGAGGAATAATATGACCTTCCATCGGATATAATTATTTAATTAAAAATCGATGCAGAAAAATGTACAGGACGTTTAAAAAAAATAAACAGTTTCAGGGGATTTTACTTCATCATATAAAGGCACAAAAATAATTTCGATACCATAGAGCATAGTGTACGGATGAGCCAATGTTCAGAGGCATGTATACACTGTCACTTAAAAACATTATACGATTTTTTTACAGCTTGCGTCCATGAAGTTTCGTATTGTTGACGTTAAAATTCCATACCAATAATATTGTACTTCATGGACGGATACCGCCTCGTTAGTGATGGCCACACATAAAAATTACTACGATTGATCCACAGATTACAAATAATCGATAGAAATAAATGCTATGGGTAAATCGAATGATTGATTTGGATCAAATTAAATAAAAAATATTTTAATGAAGTAGCATTTCATTCATATTCCCTATATCAGTTTATAACACTTGAATGTTTCGAGATTCCCGTGGCCCACATTAATGAGACTGATGTCATAGTAAATTAGAGCCATATATCAATACATTCTGCTATATTACGTTTGTGTCCATTTCCATAATAAGGTGCCCAATGTCCTTTGCTACTAATTATGGCCTTTCTGAAAAATTAAACCCAACAACAATAATATTTAGGTGCAATACAAAAAACTATACGCCACAGAATATTGCAGAAAAACACATAAGCACAAGAAAGTAGGGTGAGAACAATAGGCGGTGTTATCGCCAACAGAGCTCCTGTTCCAGACAACCGTACTCTGGGGAGCTTATTATAAAGTGAAATGGACTACGTACACCTTTAGTTGCGTAGATATATAAAATAAGTAACTGATAAAGCTCTCTATATAACTCACACAAAATATGACTGATGAAGGAGTGGTGTTGCTAGCTCATGGCGCCGTCTGATTGAAAGTTGAAACCAATTTTTGCATAATATGAAATATACGGTTAAAAAAAATATTAATACTAAATTGTCGGTGACTCCTATAATAACAGTTGTGTCTGTCCACGGGTATGGGTCTTGTAAATGTTGTGTGTGTATACAAGCAGATAGGATGTTGTGTGAAAGTATTATTCGTTTTTTACTCATTATTAACATATTTAATATTCGGCTCCCCTTGTCTACCCGCAAGGGACCTGCCGTGATGATGTGTTATAACACATTGAAAATCGCTCAAGTGGGTGCGCTAATTCTGTACTAACCGAGCGTCACAGGATGCGGGGGTTCATTTGCGTCGGTGTTGTCGCGGAGTTAACAATTGATTGTTTTATTGTTTTCGCTCTTTGGAATTTCCATTTAATCTATGGTCTAACGCTAAAATAAAAAATATCAAAATAAGAAAACCAAACTGCTGAAACTTATAAAAGGCATAGAACCTTTATGTTTAATATTATTATAGTGTGAGTGTAGTTATATGTATTAATGGCCGGTAATTACAAAGGATTCTGTCTTAATTATATTCTTTTGATAATTGTTAGATTCACATCAATTCTGCTTATCAATGTCACATTAATTTGTAAATCAATAGAATTTTTTTTATGGAATACACTTTATAATAAATAATGTCTTATCTATTTACAGTACAGTACAGTTACAGTACTGTTACAAATAATAATTTGTAAAAGTACTAAAATAAAACTAAAATCATTAAAAAAGTACCGTCCCTTAGATGTTCACAAAAAACCATTTAGTTAGATACAATACAATATGTTGTTGGAACGGCAGGTTAAATAAAGTATACAAGTACTATATAGTGTATATTTGATGGAACAAAACATCCAAGACAATTAAATTTAATATATTTATACAAAATTAAAGTATTTTGTACATATTTATGGCTCTATCAGTTTAGAATCCTTTCCCGCCTTGTTGTCTTTTAAAAATAATCATTACAGTAAGCAACATATAAACCATAGGAAACAATATTAATGTTTGTAGGCACCTATGATTTACTAACGACGATCAATGATTTCTTTGAGATTTACCTACAATTATTTTACATCATATATTAATTAATAAACATTAGTCCTGTAATTAAATGTTAAATCATTTTATTTACATTTCCATGCACCAATCTTAGAAATTATATAACATAAATACATAATTTCGTACATATATATTGGAAATCGGAAATATACGTCCAAAAGTAAACTACGTAGATAAACTCGGACTGTTAGCTTTGGCAGTTCAATTGGATATTTCCGTTCTCGCCAGGTAGAACTTCTGTTTGTTCACTTAGTTTAACATATAATAACACCTTGAACAGGAGAAGGGCTCGTGGCCCGGAAAGCGCTGCTCTATCGACTATTAATGTAACATGGAAGCAATACCAAATGTGGATTTGGTAGTGATTTTCACAAATGTTCCTTAACTTATGATCACCCCACTCTACCTACCCCGTAAGGGCGTGAAATATGTAGGTATGTACACAGATTTCCACATCACCTAGCAGGTACTGTAAAGAGGGATGCGTTCCAATTTTTTTAATCCCTAGTTTAATTTAAATCTACCACGGACCGATTATCTTGTGGTTGAGACACTAAAATTGCCACATTTCCTTTATTTTGTTTCACATGATCATCACTAATGTAAACATTATTAGCACTTGTTGATTTAACTATTTCAATATAAACATCACAGTGATCACTATTGCACATAGTTCCCCGTAAAGCGTATTCGTTTTTTTCTCTGAACGGCTGCACTAACCGAAGCTGTCAGGCCGCCACTTTGATGCACTTCGACCTGATAAGGAAATAACCCAGAAGACTGACTGACTGATTGACTATAGCATCTAAACCGAACCCAGTTGATGAACACGTGAGTAACAATAATTTTTTTCATTTTATAAGCCGTCGATACGTTACCGTACCGTACCGGTAAAAACAGAGGCGAAAGTAAACGTGCTCCGACACCAAGAATTTTGAAGATTTTTAACAGAGTAGGTATTCCATCTATGTAAATATATTCAACGTCCATTATAAAAAAATACTACTGCAAAATATATATAAAAACTAGGTTTTGCCCGCGGCTTCGCACGCGTGGAAATAATGGAAGCCGCGGGCAAAAGCTAGTAATAACTAATTAAATTAAATATATGGTTCACAATTTTGGTCACAGTGGACTCCACAAAAAAGGCGGATATATACCTACTGTCCCGGATTTTTATTTAGAACTATTCGAGACAAACAATCCTACGGTACATCATATATGCGGAACTCCAATGGTTTTCGCAGCGTACGCAAAGATAGCTCTCATAGGCCAGATTTTTTTCCGACCCAATTGACATGTATCGTTATATTACAACCAAAATTACATAAAATCGTTACAAATTGTAATCTATGACCTCTAGGCATTGTAGTGCATATTACTGTAATAGACGGCACGACGACATAATAAAAGACACGTAATTTTTGTCAGTAAAACTAACCGGTCAATTTTAGCTTGAAAATTTTACAAAATAAGTTCTCGACTCGCTACAATGTAACGAAAAACTATTTGAAATGTAATGAGCTCCAGAGCTGTTTGGTTGTAAATAGAGAAAATGAAATTTGAATAACACGTCCGTTACTATAGTTACCACGAATGCCACCTGGTGAAAGAGATCCGAAGTTCCGACTCCCAAAAAATTTACCGATTTTTACGTAAGAAACATTTTCTATGGTACCCAATTGTAAATCTAAACCATTCTCGAATCTATCTGAAAACACACAACAAATTTCTATAAAATCGGTCCAGCTGTATAAAAGGAGTTCAATGACATACACACGCACAGAAGAAATATATATATTAAGATAAGAAGTACCTGAGCCGCCGTGTGATGTTTGAGAACATTGTAAAATTCATTAATCAATATGTCATATGCCTCCATAAATACGTCTTATCTAGTTTTTTTGCATTAATTCGGTGTATCAACAGTATTTAATTTTACAATTTTACATATCAATTTCCAGAATAACCGTAATTGTGTGTTGGCCCAGAGACAAGAATATACAATCTACATTCTGCTATAGCGTCGATTGCACAGATTAAATGTATACTATTTTATTGGGTATTCTTTGAATCTGAAGATGTTTATTGGATAAATACAATAAATTATGTCCAATAGAGACCCTTGTGCGCGCGCTGACCATTTGTCTCTAGTTCCGTTGCTTTGATGGTCTACGAGTAGACTAGTTCCATTATTGTCATACAAAACACAGAACGTTGCATTTCATAAGCATTTTAATCTTCTTTAAATTGAGATCTACACCGCTTAAATTTACTTTTAATCCTGAATTAGTTGCTTAAGCAACTTAATTCAAGCACCATGTCTGATGAAGAAGATCATAATCTACCCGAAGGCTGGGAAGCGCGAAAGAGTCGCAGTACTGGTACGTGTAAATTCTATTTGAGCCTTTTATTCAAATTGATATTGTCTGAATCTATTACAGTGCATCCATTAGAAAATTTGCATCTTAGAAAAAATCAATATTGCAGCAGCCGTTGCACGCATGTCCCATACATGAACACAAAACTCTAATCGACCATTTTACAAAATGGACTCCCAAAACGAATTCCCTGCGAGACAAATACCATCATCTAGAATGTTCTTTAGTAAATATACATGTTCAAAAAACACAAAAATCAATTCAATATTAATGACTCATTAATTTGCTGACTGTCTTGCATACGTTGATATCAAAAAACAAGCATTATAACATATTGTACCTCTCAACTGAAATCATGCGCTTACAATTATTGTTAGTATAAAATCTAATTCTTTGAGAATACAAAGACGGTTAAATTACCTAAGAAATATTTCATAAATATTTATGAAACTTGTCAGTCATGTACACACATGTCTCTGAACAAATTTACTGCAAAATTCTAAATGCAATTAAATATTAACTTTTGCAAAAAAATCAATATATTATTTTATTCAATACCTTTATATATACTATATGGCGAAAGATTATTTATATTGTATAAAGACCTGAATTATATATAACATTTTATATGATTTCTTCCGGGCTATTCTATATATAACAATATAAAGTATTGGCGGGCAAACATCACTCCGGTAAACTCAAGTGCTTATATTCAATTTGCTTGCACTTTTTTTAAGTTTCTAGATCAAAGATATACAGGCAATGCAAATTTCAATGTTTTTTATGTGAAACAACTCTAACTTCCTATCATGACACTGTGCTTGATAAATCAACCTAGTTGCATGGATGATTAGCTATGACAATTAACAAAATTAACAATTTATAAAGACAATGCTCTTCAATCTTAGAACTTTCACCATATGACAAAAGAGAAAGATACAACCTGCCTTATTGGTCGAATGGTTGCAAGCACAACCATCAAGCCGAAGAGAAGCCCTAAGCTCAATTTTCAATTCCAGTCCTATTAGATTTTTATAACTGGAAATTCCCAGAAATGGCTCGAAGTTTGTGCCCAGTCATTAGCAACATGCTAATCCTCTATTCCATGATGGGATGTAATGTAACTAGCGTGACATGTGAGTGTACTACACCCCCTGTCTACCTCTTTGGGCATTACAGGTGGGATGTTATTTTTATTTTGTTACAATACATATATGTGTGTACATACACATTTCAACAGATTAAACTGTATATGAGGACCAATAAAATATTGCTTCAGTTGAGCTAATCAAAGGTGCCTAATTTATACATTTAATTGCTAGCCGGACTTGTTTAGGTTGATTGAATAGATAGTGAGGCATGGGTGTAAGCTAGAATGAATTCAACAACATGTTTCTGATCAATGTGTTTACTTCACTTTGTAGTTATTATAAAAGTGATTTATTTAATTATAGCTTCTTTTTCATCATAGATTTTGCCAACTGTGGACATATAATGTTTTAAAAAAAAATTTTAACAAGAGATCTAAGAGAATTGGGCTTTTGTAATTGAATTCATTATTCTTTTTACATACACAACTTTTTAGACTAGAACACAGTGGATAACATTGCTTAAACACATTCCTTTGCTGTCCTCATATTATGCTTTCTTTCCGCTATTAGATTATAATTAGATACATTTGCTCTTAGGCAGTGTTAGAGATTTATTCAACTGTTGAAATTTTGCAAATGGAAATATAACAATGTAATGAAAGAAAAGGTTCTCAGTATAAGGATATTGAGAGTTTGTTGCATGTCACTTGATGGCTATTTAGTGTGGGGTTTTATATGCTCATAAATGATTATTCACTATCCTACATGTTACATGTTACTGAGCCATATTTATTTATGCTTTATTGTTGGTAACAAAAGGTGGACTTAATTCCAAGTGGCATTTTCTACCAGTCAACCCAGGTGATGATGAGAAGTTGGGGTAGGCACCTATAAGTATATTTCAATTGTCATATTTGAATTTTCAATGAATTAGTTTAATAAATATGATTACTATGGCAATTTTCAGTTAATAAAAAAAATCATGACTAATATGTAACACTTCCGTTTAACTAGAAAATTGGTTGATATGCACTTTTAAATAAATATAGAGATGAGTATCTTTAGGTGTTCACTTAGTAAACTAATTGTAAATGATTTTTGGACATTTATAACTTTAAACCTATGGTCCTTCCTGGTTTGTTAAGTTATTAATGGTTATATTCACATTCTTTACAATTTTCAGAACATTTCGTGCTTATTAAGTTATTAATGGTTATATTCACATTCTTTACAATTTTCAAAACCATAGAATCCTTTATTATTCCAACAAGAATGACAATTTTGTGTGTTTGTTGGAATTGTGAGTGGTTCAGTGGCACTGACCTTGATGAAAGATCCACCTCTTATCGTCACATTACAGGAATGTGATAGGGCGATAAGGGGTTAGGAAGGACACTTTTATTTTAATAACACAATGATATATTGGAAAACATAGTTTGTAATGATACATTTTTGTACAGTTGGATGTAAAAATGCACTTTTTTTTCATGTATTACACAGGAACAGGTAATAAGATCAATTAGGTTTTTTGTGAATTATCATATTATTGTGATTTATTCATTGGACAATATGCAATAGAAAATAATGTGTGTGACATCAATGTGTCTGTACACAATGTATATATGCAATAGGGTTTGTTATTAACATGTCACATAGTGCAAAGGTTGAATTGCATTTGTCTATCTCAAACTAATGACAATATTCCAGTTAATGTATGCTGTATACATATTCTAGTCTTAATGATAAAAATAATATAACATCTTTCTACACATGGCTAGCTGATCTTAAATTAAGCATCGAGAGAGCTACTTCTTTGCTAACCAGATGATAAATTACAACACTATATACATATTATATACTTTTTTCTAAACAAATTCTTGTGCTCAAAATATAAATATGTATTCTAGATGTGAGTCAAACCCATTCCTGGTGTGGCAGTCAGGTTCGATAACCACTGCTCTAACAGACCAGTTTATAATATTTGCTAGTGCCTGTAAATGTGTTGCTCTCTTCAAGTTTGAAAATGATTTAATGTGAATTGTTATTGTCCATATTTATATAGGTATCAAAACAGTTTTATTTAAAATTGTATATGTGAAGTGGCCACTACAATTGTATTTGTAATTTAAGGGACTTTACTTATTCTATTTATAATTTAAGGGGATTTTGTCATTATAAGTACAAAATTATTAAGGCTAATGACTTTTATTTCTGATGTGTAAAGATAATTTAAAACAGGCTTAGGGTCTTAGCTAGGGTCCTGTATTGGCCTAAATGTGAAGTAAAAATGTTTAAATATGACTGTATTTCTCTATAGGAACAGTATACTATCTGAATAAAGCGACCAAACAGTCGCAATGGGACCGTCCAGGTGAGGCATCCGCAGCATCTGGCTCGTCGGGAGGGGATTCACGTCATGGGGAGAACTCCACGCCGCGTCAGGTGCAGTGCAGCCACCTACTGGTGAAGCATATTGGCAGTCGTCGCCCTTCTTCATGGCGCGAGGAGTCCATCACTCGTAGCAAGGAGGAGGCTATGGATCTCATCCAAGGTATTTATTATGCTTTAGTAAATGTGGGTTCAACAATTCAGTTACTTCACTGTCTTAATTACTTAAAATTAAATTATAAAATTTACAGACGTCAATATATCTCCTTTTAAACCAACAATTTCCAAATCTTAATTTGAAGATACAACTTCTTTAATAAAAAATTATTGTAGAGTGTTTAAGAGTACATTGTAACGGCTGTTGCAGAGTACCGCCGCCGCATCGTGAACAAGGAGGCGACCTTTGGGGAACTGGCTCGTATGTATTCGGACTGTTCGTCGGCGAAGCGCGATGGCGATCTGGGCAGGTTCCGCCGCGGTCAAATGCAGCGCGCTTTTGAGGACGCTGCGTTCGGGTTGCGCGTGGGCCAGCTCAGCACGCCCGTAGAGTCTGACTCGGGCATTCACATCATCGTGCGCACTGCTTAAACGTGTTGAAGCTCTCCATTATGTCACTATCTAACGTTCCCTAATAAATATACAGAATTTGCCAAATTTGTAATGTATGGTTGTATGTGATCTTAAATAATTGAAAGTAAACTATCTTATTACTACATTAGTCAAGTCACCTGGAACATTTCTGTACATTTACCATCAAACAGAGTTGTTTATAGTTTTGGACATTTATAATAAACTGAAATTCGGTTGTATTAATGAATTGAAAAGAGATACACATACAGCTTTTACCATATGCAGTTTTATTGATTTCCATACTATGTACCATCATGATTAAAAAATAATTCAATATCTAGAAGCGTTTTCTATTGGCAAATTCATAAATACGAATTTATCAAACCACACAACCACATAATGGAGAGAAGTACGCGTATGGCAGTGCAGAACATGTTCACGTTTTTTACTTATATTGTAGTTACATTCCCGCAGTGAACATGTTATCCCCCGCTTTTTGTCCTATTAGTGTGTTCTGCCATTTCTTACATTACACATTGTATACTAATTTAATCAATATATGTTCTGGTGAGTCAGAGGCTAAGCAGAAAGTGGTAGAGTTTTGTCTAATCTAAAACTGAACACCCTTCCATTGTCATTACATTTATATGCAGTCTTTCATTATCAGCCTATTTTTGTCCACTGCTGGACATAGGCCTCCAATAGCATGCCACTGAGACACACTAATTCAAACAATTATATTTAACGGAGGGGCTCTCATTTTTAGATTATATCTACCACTGGATTCTCATGGATCCCTGTATGTAGGGTAGATAACTCAAGGAATGAAAGGATCACCACGTTTTAGCTGCATTGCTTTTCTTATCTTGTGTGTATTTTTTTTTTGGTTTGTTTTGTTTCTATTATATTAAAAATAATAAGGCTATCTTCATCCAAAGACTAAAGGCTGGCCACCATCCACTGACACATCAGCATGGACATGCTTGTAGGAGCATCTAAATTGTTTGATACCAACAGGACTGTTTGATAAGGGGTATACAATCTTCTATGTCAGGTACTACTGCCCTAGTTGCTGCATAGTATTTGGATATGCAAGATGCTAATAGCAGGAAAACATGTGTGAATCAAATTTTTGAGGTGTTTACTTGCATCATTGGGTGCAGTTCACAGGCCATGATACTATGTAAACCTATTGTTCTAAAACAGACTAATATAAATCAATAGAAGATTGTATTTTTGTGTATTTCCATTTGAAGCTTGTTTTAACAGGACAAATATTTTTGTTTATATTATCTGTATCATGTCTTCTAGTGTATATGTTCATCATGGCCCAATTTTGCTAAAACTTTTGGTAAAAGGTCAACAATTTATAAATCACCACTTCATGATATTCATTAATGCCAAGATCTATAAATTTGTTTTCACTTTGTGTTTTTTTAAGGTTTCTTTCATTTATTTAACAAATTGTTATATTTGCCAGTCATTGACAACTAGAGTTATTTAATAATAAACTTAAAATTAAAATTGAAACTTTGTAGATTTATAGAATTCAAAATCCTTTATTTTGAATACAAATTTATTTTTAATAAGTTATGAACTTATAGATGTAGGCCTCTTCAGATTATTAAGGTATATGTTATATTTTTCGTAGAAACAAATTGAATCTCTGATAATTTGTTTATATACTACACAGTATTTGTAAAGGTCATAATACCCACATGATAAGTCTTTGTGTTACTATCATCACCCTTTGCCAAAAATTATAAGTACCTACACAAATTTAACTTACCATTTTGTTAACCTAATTGTGTGATTATATAATTTCTCTAGTTTATATTTTACTATAATTTTTCCCTTAAGTTTAAGCAAATGAACTGATAGTTTTGATTTTTGTAATTTATATAGGAGTCGCGTCAAGAAACATAGCTTCAATAAATCAGCTCATGTGTTTTCTATGATTTTTGTCGTGCCTATATTTACTTATCAGCAGCATGTTTGGTAATTTAATATACTTGTCTATTTATCTTATGTTTGTATTTTATTTGAACCATATAAACTGTAATTATATTGTTGATGTTTCGGCACTTTGAAGTGTACAACATAAAATAAAACAATTTTTTTAATTTGCATTTCTAAAAAAATGTAATCATAAAATCCGTAATAAATATAATACGAGGAACCTAAAAATCACTAAACCTAATTCACAAAAAAACAGTATTGAAATATTGGAGCAAAACACAAGTAATAAATTTAGTAAATCAAGCCATATATATATATATCAACATCATCAGCCTATTCCCGTCCACTGTTGGACATAGGCCTCTCCAATAGCACGCCACAGCTCGATCTTCAGCTCTTCGCATCCAACCACTGCCAGCCACTATGCGTATATCGT
>DWDT01002265.1:0-14034 GCA_018245595.1 Microceris scylla | reverse complement strand
GGGAATATGAGTAAAACTTCTTTAAGAGAGGAAATTTCCAGTAGTGGACTACAAGTATGATAGGCTGACGATGACGATCGTCGTCAGCTTATCATAGAAAAGATTAAAATGCAGCCGTATAGGATTTCGATTTAGTGGTTTAATTCTGCATTTATGTTGCAATACTTTTTATACAAGAGTGTATATTACGAAATTTTTTTTATTGTCTAATATTTTCACGTGCACAATTTTTACATCTAACTGCAAAACTAACATAGTTTGCAACTCTGTCTATGTCGCAATCTGAAATTATATTAATAAATATGTATATAATATTTGCGTTTAAAAACAACAACAAAAAAGTAATATCTTTAATAATTTCATATTTTTAAGCAATCCATCTTTAACAGATATTTCAAGACATATTTATTATTCCTTTGGCATACTCAGACGTGTCCTAATATATCACGGCCGCCATACCCTTATTACGTGATTGTATGAGAGAATTTGTTTGTGGTCTGACTAAACAAAAATACAAAGGAAAACCAGCGGAGGGTAAGGAGGACAACGGTGTGTACGGTCAGTTAAACAATCATTCTAGGCCCCTATTGATTTTCAGCATAATATTACGCCCGTATTTCCCCGAAGGCGAAGACAGAGGCGCTCCGCTGTAGTAGTAGTGTAGTATTCGTTGTATCTATTATCATATCCCATAAAATAGAGGGTGAGCCTATTGCCGTACACCAGGCATAAATATAAACTCACTAGAAACTAGGTACTCACTAGTTCTCACTAGAAATTTCAAATTAGAAAAAACCCAATATTACCTGACTTGGTGTTAGAACTCAGGGTCTCTCGCTCCGTAGTCGCCCTTGCAAGAAATTCTCATTAGATAAACACCAGTCTTTTATGTAGTAGAGACATGCTGGTAGTTAGAGCGTACTCGTGTTGTACGTTAGATGTGCCAGTGGCCTGTCTAAATCGTATTGGAATAAAGTAAATAATGAGATAATATATCAAAATGACTTGTTTATTCGTCAGCTTCGTTTCCGTATTGACATATTTTGTATGTTATATGTATATTACTTGGGTCATGTTGATATAAAATTGGAATAACATATATGATAAAAAAATATACCGACCGATACGAGTATATCTGTTATACTGAATCAAACATAATGTATCTTGAAAATTTTAACATTTCGCTATTGCATATTTGCATTTTGTTATTGTACATATATTATTATGAATACAAATGCTTTATGTAACAATAATAAGATTAAATTTATTAAACATTATGCGGTTACAGATAACAAATGATTACGAGTGGTGAACAGAAGCGGTGCGCGGTCGGACGTTGGGTAATCGGGCGCTAATAGCAAATTTTCACGAGCGTTCTCTTGCGGGAGTTCGTTAAATAACCACTCGGGATGGTTATCGCTAGATAGCAGTTTGTAAACATTTCCCCAAACGGATTATTAGAAATTTTTCCTGTTTCCCATTATTATCTACACATTTAATTGGGTTATGTACCGGCATAACTTGTTATGTTTATGTCGGGATAGCTCGACCAGTTTCGGACCTATCCGAGGGCTCTCTTCATAAATTCCCGCTGATTGCAGCTAAGTCACGGTGGTTGCGGAAGGATCGGGCTATTCTGAAAAGAAATACGTGAGATGGTCTATACGTAACTGAATAATATATATTATCTACACCCACGATGTTTATTAATATGAAACTTTTAATACCCATTGAACATAGTTTTAACTTCCTCAATTCTAGAGATGGTGGGATGTTATTACGATACATTGAATACAAGCTGTTTTTAATCCCAGTTAGATTAGTCAAGTCTTGTCTAGTTTATTAGCCAGACTAATCCGAAAAATCTTCCGTGAGTCTCAGCATTATGTGTTAAATGAAGCGTTGCTCATATTCGGTAAGATATTATTACTCTTCTCTTTCGGTAAATAAGTTTGTGTTATTTCCTTTTCTTTAAGAATATAATATCATGCTTATATTTAAACGAAGGGGCATGCAGAAGAGCATAGAGAAAGCTCTCCCGGAGTCTTTAAGAATTGACTAAATAGTAATAAACGCGGTATGTTTCTCCCTACAGCGTTAGGGCGTCCATTATCCGCTGCGATCTGTCTGATTTATAGCAATAAAAAGTAGTTTATATGTGCTTATCTGTAGCGCAAACTGTCAATATTGTGCAATATATTACCAAGATTCGTTTACGGCACAATTCATGCCGCATTGAAGCCCAAAACCAAAATTAATGTTACCCTGAAATAAATGGTACTGCAATAGTATGGGGGTTTGCATGAAATCATATTATGTGTATGAAATCGTTTCGATACGGTAACGACGCGTTTATTGATGATCAACATCATCATTATCAATCATTTATTATTCTGCGGTTCAGTACGGGGCTCCTCATGTAATGAAAAGCGTTCAGGCCACACTCTGCCACGTTAGCAAGTGCGTGTTGGCAGAAAGTTAAGTATTGTATGTTCGTTAAACCCTTATCAGTTAGATCTTTTCCAGGTAGTTTGAAAGTAATTTTAAACTACCCTTTTAAAATGTGCAATTTTAAAAACTTTTGTCTATAAGAGTATTTTATACCTACTATATATCGTATATATAGGTATAATATACTATATACCGGTGTATTATATCTATACTTACTTATATAATTCAAATACGACCTACTTTTTTATCATTCCACGATATTACAACAATAGAATATATTTGTGTACGAAAATAAGACATAAAGATATGTTAAAATCTTAAAAAGCCGTGTGAAGAGTACCTATGATGATTATTCAAGGTATATCGATATATTTGGCGGTCAGCACTATCTGCCAACCACACGTAGCGTGATATATTAACAATAATAATAAACGTGACAACGGCTCCAAGTTCTAAATTACATAGAAATAAAGTGTAAACATCGTTCACAAACAATATGCGAATGCATTAAACTAAATACATTATTATGTTTATTTATTCAGGGTGTGAGGCGCATGAGGCTAAGGCCCCGGTGCTGCCCGTCTGCCGGCGATTCGCTTAACGACAGCCTCTATTTGTTTGCGAAGGCCCATCGCCCACTAATGCCTCACCATTAACTTCTCCGTCGCAAATTGTGTAAGTCGCCGCTTAGTACCCTCGTTACACTCAAATCAGTTTTTTAAGACGTGCACCTTGACTTATGCGTTGATATATGTAATATGTTAGAACGTCTAACATACGGTCACCTATTCAATTAGCTACTGACAGGCTTTGGGCTTAATCGTTCTTATTCTAAAACAAAACCCGTGTTCAATAGTAAAACGATGAAAAGGTTGATGATGATGATGACACAGGTTCTTGTAATTTCAGATCAGACAGAGCCTATGCGACTGTGACTAGACAGACAGATAACTTTATACCCATACGGAACACAAACCTATGACCATCACATAAATACTTATCCCTGGTGGGACTCAAACCACCATCCTCAGCACGTCAACAAGCGTCATTAACAACTGAACCAACAGGCTAGCCTTAATAGTCATTAATAATGAGCACTTAGCTCTGACAAGCAGTTTCATGCAGACTAAGACAAATTTGTTCGAAATCAGTGCCTATTAAGACAACTAGTGCGTCTAACATGAAACCTCTAATACTGGTTAAATGGAACATACACATATTTATTAGCATCTTCATCATCATCAACAAAAGTTCTTTTATCGTTTTACATCATTCGACCTTTAAAGTGTACTCGTATATACCTACATATTTCCTTGCGGTGGTCTATCCATTGAAACAAGTGATAGTTAATTTGAAAACATTTTTTTTATAAAGAGATGCGCCTCAGAATTTGAAGCCAGGATCTTAAGAATGCGGAGCTCAGTTCTCGACTAATAGGTTATCAGTCTGCATTATCAACGTATCCTCTAGTTTCCACAAAAGACTTTAAATTTATGAAATTGAGACTTAAAGTGTAATTATAGCCTTAGTAATAGTGGATTGGAAATTAAAACAAATTAAGTCCATATCTTATGAAATGTTTACGAATTAAGTCAATATCTTATGAAATTTTTAATACCAAATTATTTAATTGAATAGTTAATTTTATGCAAGAGATGACAGATTAACTCATACACATGTTAAAAATGCTTTTATTCTTATGTTTACAAGCAAAATACTTGATTGTATACAAGGTACGAACATATTTAAAGAAGCCCTTCCAATGTGCCCCTAAGGGGTACAAATCACACAAATATAGGAGTAAATATGTCTTCACGATTTTGTTTTCTTCCAACATTCTACTGTATGTGTTATTATGTAAGAAATGACGGGCTATAGACGAGAAGCTAAGAAAATAGTATTATAGTTGTATTCTGAGGTCTGCTATAAATAATTATGAGTGCGTGTATGCGTGCGTACGTGCGTGCGTGCATGGGTGCGTGTGTGTGTGTGAGTACATATGTATATGACGTACTCATATATGTAGGAGTATAAGGATTATAAGATACTAATTCTCCATGTATTAATCAGTGAAGAGATATCTTTGTACCATTTTTTAAGAATATTGCGCTCATGTAAGAGTGTAAGACTTAGTGTAGTTAACATTAAATAATACGTCCATTATACCCAGTGAGATTGACAGTTCAATGTTAAGTTCAAGTTCAGGTGCCTGCAGTCAATCAGTAGTACAGAGGAAAGATTTATAGAAGAGTACTTTTTGACATAAGTACCTCAATAACGTTTAAACTGTAAGTAAAGATTAATAAAATACGATGCAATAGAGATCACTATTGGATCGCTAGTAATAATTAATAATCAATACCCTTGTTAGTTAATCGTGGTTTAAAATTGCAAAGTGTGAATTAAGTCGAGCTATGTGAGGCCTGTGGTTTTTGATAGCGGAAAGTTTCACGTGCACTTCCAAGTTTTCAAGGACACAATAAAAGCAATCGGTCCTTGTCTTGCAAGCATTAATATTTCGAATATCGTGAGACATCTTCACACACGCCCATATTATCTAGACTAGAGTATGACAAATATAGGTTATTTGGTGGTTATTGTGGTTGCTGCAGCGTTATAGATGTTTTTATCACTGCTAGTCGTTTCCACCAATCCCCAATGAAACAAACTTGAGCAGGTTGTTCCACATTTTGGAACCATAGTGACCCTCTTCTATTTTTACTAATAACACTGAATGAGACTAGTATCCAAGAATCGTACTGTTATTAATTATTGCTTTAAATCCCAGATTGAAGTTACATAATCATTAATATATAACGAAAGCATGTCACAATCATAGCAAATTAATTAGTTAATTATCTTTACAGAAAACGTACAAATAAGCGAAGAGAAATAAGCTCGTTTGTGTAATTAAAAAGTGAATAATTAAATTTATGTCGCAAAAATGCAACCGGGGCTTTTATTTTATTTCGGTACACGGTAATTTCTTTTTTCATTAAAATAGCAACCAGGTCACAATAGCACGCTCTGTTATATCTAATTGTACTCATTTGAAGCTGCAAAGTAGAAAGGAAGCCGGTCTAAAAGCACAATAAGCTTGTCTGTACGTAGTCTAGTCTCTACTAGAGTTGGCTTTTTAAGCCGACCTAGAGAGGTACATTTATGTATATTTTGTATGTATGTTACATTCCTTACAAATATGTACACATATCTCTTAAATGAAGATAATTTGGTAAATTATACAACTGTATCGTAATTATTACAAATGACCAAGGTTGAATTGAAATGCTCCGAATGTTAAAAAAATCGATCACTGACACTTTTACGGTTTATAAATATTCTTGTACAGGTACGGAGAAATGTCATTATTATTATATCACGGCAACCCTCTTACGGGATAGCAGAGGGCATAAAATGCCAAATATCCCTAATTTACAGACCTGTCGTTGAAATATTGATATAAATTGCAATTGGATACTCCGTTATCCTGATCTACACGCTTCTATAAATCTTAATTCAGTATTTTTTTCCATAATAGTTCCCTCCAGGCCCGTAAGTACGGATTGACCAAATCACTATAAATATACCGCGGTGTCTGCTCAATGTGGACACGAAGGCGGTGTTCTGCTAGATGTGAGTACGATGAACAGCAACGGGCATGTCAAAGTATAATAATAAAATCATAAGTCGTTAAAATATTAGAAATGTACACGCTGAAGAAACGTTTCACGAAATTATTCCTTATTTAATTTGTTGATTATTTGAAGTTTTTTTTACTTGACTTAAAAGAAGATATTCTCAATTCAGTGGTTTTTTTTTTAATTTATGTTGTTAATTTAAAAAAAAAATGTAATGATATGAGTAGACATTTTAGTTTTATAAAATCATTAAAACCATTATCATCAATATTTTATCGCTCCCCAGTTGGAAACGGGTGTCCTCTCAAGATGAAAAGGGGTAAGGCCATTTATTTGAAACATGAAATATTATACCCTACGTGTACTATTCCACATGCTATAGTCAGGGTTTTGTGTACAATACACACATATATCAACGAATTAGCGAAAACACCTTTAGTAGCGGCCGTGCGACTTTTATTACATGTCGTTCTTCTAATTTAATGCTGGCTGGTTTTGTCGTAATCCAATAAATTTATCTTTGGCGCGGCGGCCATTACGTTAACGAGCGTGCGAATAGTTCCAGAAGGACTAATCTGGGAAGGGAAACGTACTTAGCTGTTTTTGGCGCGGCCATATTGGTTTTACCTGCTGTAATGTGGGGCTGGTCGTATACTCATTACAGTTGATGCCACGCCATCCAAACGAACCGCACACTGTCAACTACTGTCTGCTATTGTCTATGTGATTATTGTGAACGTTGTTCATTTGTTTTTATGGTTGTCTTTACTTACTGCGATATTGAAGTTGGTACCTAGGTAACCTAGGTATTCTATTAATTTAATTAATACCTAACTATGGAGTACTTTTGATGGAAGGTACATAAATACATTAGTTTTTTAGCGACAGTTAATTTTTTTTTAATTGTTTGGGTACTAGTAAGTAGCACACTATATAGAAATTAAGTCTAAAATGAACACATCACTTTACCATGAAATAATTATTCCTAAGCTTTAACTTAAACGTCATGTTAGAAACAGCGCAAAAACGTTGGCACCGAAACTAAGGGGTCGTCTCTCCGCATCCGTTGTGTAAAAAGTTGAGTATGAATAGTTTCACACACATGACATTACATAATGACGCAATTTAAAGTTGGACGTCGTAAATCGATAAACGGACCATCACCGGTTCTAGTTCATCACCGTTTCTAGCAACTGTACCAACATCCGCGGATCGACAACATCCGCGCCTCAAATAAAGTATATTTTCATAATTTAAATGGCGGCCAGTCAAAATTTCTCGGAACAAATTGTGTTGATTTATTGCGGCCCCGCCACCCATGTCGCCACACAGAAATAGAACGCTGCATATGGCTGTTCTCGCTACATGTTTTATACTTAAATTATGGGATTAATTTAATGTTATTTACGGTACAACCTTAGCTAAAATATCTTCGGGTAGTAATTAATATTTCTGTAATAACTTCTATACTGTCCAAACATTTCTGATATACCTAATCATTTTTCTTCAACTATTGTATTAAAGTTTAAGAACACCATCAATGACAAATGTTATCGAGTATTAAGATCGAACAGTCACATACCTCATAAATTTAATATTAATTAAATTTCCAATCATAAAAATCACTATGAATTTATATCAGATTCATAACTCTTAACAATAACACATTTGGGTGCGTACATATGTGTGAGTTGGTATGGTTAAGTTTTGAATAATGACACATCACGAAAGCTAACCGTGTGATATAAACAGAGATTAAAATGATACGCGGTGCCAATAATCCCGACGGGCTGCAGTCAATATTGTTTGTACCGCTCGTCGCAATCAACATGTCTACGTATCGGCTATTGTCATGCATATTTATGAACCTGGGCATCTAATATGACTGCTCCAGAAAATATAGACCGAGGTTAATGAAATTCAGATCTCTAAACTTTTATTAGAATTATTAACGTGCTTGTCTCGGTGGGGTTAAATATACACAATGATAGATCTGAAAAATCAGTGATGTGATTTCTGGTCAGGTGAAGTTTATTAAAGGTTCTATTGTGTTTTCCTCAACATAATTACAACCTCTTCTCAAATTACGCAATTTTTCGTCGACAGAACAAGACCCGAAATTGTAGCTCTAATATTTTTTTAATGAAACGTCACGAAATTTTTTTTGCGATTGGCTAGATATTGCTAAAAACGATATTAAAACATCTTATGACATTTTGAAACTATTATTTACTCTCAATATGAGAGGAGACCCGTATTCCAACAGTGGAATTGTAATGGGTTGAAAAAAAAAATATATATTTGCATTTACATATCCAGAAGTGACGTCAGTAGGCTGAAATGTGATGATGATGATTATGCCCTTTGGTTTGTTTTCTTGTTATGTTAAAAGGCATTTGTCAAATTACGATATCTATTTAAATTCAAAAACGCTTTTGATCTTCTTATCTCATAGGGGACTGTATGTAGTACAGATATCTAGGAAACTTCACATAAAATATCTTTAAGTAGAACTGAAGCTTATTCTTAAAAGTAATATGAACATTTATATCGAAATAATTATATGTTCAAGTATTAAAGATCTTGTATATATAAGTAACGAAAATTTAGTATTGGTCATTATTATTATTATTATTTGAATATATCGCATTATAAACATATATAATAATACAGTATATATGTATGTCCTGACTGCCTTGTTAGTCGAGACAGCGCTACTCTGCTGAACGAGAGGTCCTGGGTTCGATTTCCGGGTCGGGTACTAATGAATTTTGCTAACTTAGAATTTCTAGTAATAGCTTGTTGTTTAAATTTTAAGGCAATATATGCAGTCCATATTCCATGGTGGGAAGTAAGTTTTAACAGATGGATCGAGGGAGTTCACTAAGCGCCTCTACCTACGCTTTCGGAGAGTACAGTCATAATAATATTGCTAATTAGTATTATATAAAAATATCTCTTGTTGTAAAGGTAAAGGAAAAGATCGTGAGTAAATCTGCTGACCTTAGTTCTTCATACCTTTTGTCTAAAGAGTGTTTAACCTACCAATCCGAACTTGGCCAGCTTAGCCGATTGCTCTCTTAATCCTTCACTTCTTGGGACCACCGTTCACCGTTTCTAATAGTGACTCGATGATATATTGAATGATGTATTAAATACACCTAATGATGTATTCTTTGTATATTCAGTACTACAACTGAATAGGTCTATTTGTACACCATACATTTATATCTGTTAGTACAAGAGAATGCTTTGGATTGATTTAATTAATAGTATTGCACAAATTTATTGAGCTCACGAAAAAAGTTTAAGGAAGCCGCAAATAAACGTTTTACGTGTACGTGGTCTGACGTAAATGGCTGGCTATTTACCATAAACATGTTAAGCTCTTTGAATTATTGCATTTGCATGGTCTTGCAATTCATAATTATAATTTTAATTTTATAGCCAGTATATTATACTTTTTGCACAGAGAACTAATTGCTTAACGTAACTTAAGATTTCGTATTTCAATGCGTTCCAGGAAAATTATTATTCACAGTACTAGAAAAACAGAGTCCTAGCCAAGAGCTAGTTAGAGACTTAATCCCAACTATAAAACATTCTCTTCAAAACATAAATCATGTAAGTTGTGAGGTTCCACGTCAGGGCAGGAATATTATTCTGTGGAGATTATAAAAGGATTTCACAAAGTTACATCTCCATAAATATTCTTTTTATTTTTCCCACTTGTAGTTTTTGTCTGAGAATATATTGTAGTGACTGTGTGGATAGTATTTATTTGAACGTTGGAGGGGCTTTTATCTGACGTTATAGCAATATTTAAGCTTCCTTTCTGAGCTTGAGAGCTTGTGAGCTTGAGTGGCTCTGCGGGGTAATTAAGAACTTTGTGAAACTGATTCTTAAAAAAAATTTGTTGTACGTGCAATTGTTGTGCTTTTATTGGACAAATATATTGGGAGCTAAGGGTCAGTACCTACACGTGTAAATGGTTGATTTGAATGTTTATACATTTTATTAAATGTAGTTGTTACTTTGTGATTTTAACCGCTAATATTTACGCGTGCAGAAGCTAAACCACATTGAGTGAAATACAAGCGAGTTTGTTACACGTACTTACTTTTAGTTGCAAATTGTTTCCAAAATATTTGTTATAATATCACATAATTATATAGGACTCCAGGATCCATTTCTATGTACGTACACATCTGAATAATAAATTTAGATATCTTTTTAGGCCTATACAGGTGTTTTGGTGTTCTCAAGTCACCTCGGATACTCTTGATTATAAATGTACCGGCTTAACACACGTGCGTTTTTTCGGGATGGTCCGACTAGTCTCCGCCGCGACCACGCTGCACCCGCCGGGAGTTTAGCATGAAGGACCTCGTACAGATCCAAAACTAGCCATCCCGAAAAAAACGCACGTGGGTTAAGCCGGTACATTTATAATCATGCATATAAATACTCACGAAATATTTATTAGTAAAACCTAGGATACTATAAATATTTAATTATCAAAACGAGTAAATGCAAAGTATTCGAGCTTTTATTGAACGTTGAAAGTATATTTTTTGCCATGCAACAGAATTTAAGTGCGTAACATACATCGTGAATTTCCTCCACCGTCACAACGGAGTCAATACAACAACTTTCAATTCAATTAAATGAATGTTTCAACTTTTTACACCGGCAGTTTTATATCGCTTTTTCGAAATAAAAATATATTTCATCAGCCACGCTAAACACGTAGGTACAACTTCTAACACGTGTCCTATATTAAATTTTGTATTCTGTTTATTAAGTTCCAGTACCTATATCTACAATTGTTTGAGGTTTACTTTTTAATATGATAATACTCTTTCGATTAACTATTGCAAAGAGTGAGCATTTAAGAATTTATACACATTAAGTATAAATAAAAAACGAGAAAAGAGCTCTCAAAGTAACCGTAAAGTTTTATGTTTAGTGAATTTCGTTGCTTTAAATATTATGTTCCAAGCATTGCACTTATCTTCTGTTCTTTCAGTTCGAAGAGAGTGGCAGATAGACATACAATAAATCACGGTGAGCTTTACCTTGAATTTCATGAACAACAATGCATTTATATGTATAACAACTGTGTAGTTGTTATCAGAAATAACTTTCTAATTAAAACCTAATTCCAAAATGAAACTAGAAACCACGGGCTCAAACCAGTTACAACAGTCGTCTTGTACATCCATCTGCTGTTTGCGTTACATAAAACTAAACCCTCGTCACGGGACAATTATGTATACTCGAACGCATCCCTTTTCTCAAACTTGTTAAAGATTAATTATATTTAGACAAAACCGGTCGGAAGGTCGAACGCTCGAGTGAATTATGTAACGCGTAATGGCTCATTTAAAGTCTCCGGGGAGTCATTCGCTGAGTAGCCCTTCTGAATGCGGATCGTCGTCGATCTGGCTACGGGTGAATGCAATACTTACTTACGTTTTTACGCCGCCATTTGCACGCTAAGGAAGTTTACGACGAAATCTGTAATGAATTTCGTTTTCCTTTTCCAATCAATACAAAATATATTTGTGAGTTTTGTAGTTGAGACCACGGCTCGCCGAAGGTAGTATGAAGATTGTTCTCCGGGTAGGTGGGATGATGATATGCGAAAGGCTGCAGAGAGAAGCTGGATACGGCAAGCCGAAGACTGGACACGATGACGTTCATTAGAGTAGACCTAAACCATCAATGTACTTAGATCGGTCAATGATTATGATATTTGGAACATTTCCCATCAATCCATCTGGATATTATGGTACCCAGACGGCTGCCAACTACATCATCAACTTCAATCCTTTTAAATTTCCCTGTTTGACACGGATTGCCTCTTATACAGGTACATTTTTTAAAACATAAACTGCGTAATCTAAAAGATATTGTATCCTAAATCTTCGCCGTGAACGAAATAACCACGTGCGTTATAACAATACTCCATTTCAGGTACAACAGGCAAATTTTGATAGCAACGAAGTGTTAAGGCGATGCATCAAATATTCAACAGCCAACGCTCCGTCCACCTGTGCGCCGCTAAAGTGATGCACGATACTCCGCCATTACCCTCCCTTAAGTACAAAGCTTCTTAACTTTACTACGAAACGAAAGTGGTTTTACATTATCTACACGGGTATTATGTCGACTTCGCTCCGTTTTAAAATTCATCCCTTGGACCACTCACGATACAATTAACAAATACAAACAAATAAACACGGTATTGTTAATTTTATATATGTCTCTTCAACTGTCTTTTGTTTTATTATAGTTTCAAATTGATTGTACAAGAATAACACTGTGTTAATAATTTTGAGAATTCATTTTATATTATATCGTCATCCTTACACGATAAGCAGAGAGCACTAAATACCTAATATCTTAATTCTTACAGACTTAATGTTCTTCTTGCACGTATATCAATTTCTTCATACACGCTCGCCGGTTTCGGAGAATTTTGACTTCCCATCAGCCAGTATCTGAACTATTTGGTCGATATAGAAGAATCTAAAAATACGTATGTAAGCAAATATGCAAATATTCGTAAAGGCTCGATGTCTTTTCTGCAGTGTTTCTGGAAGGAAACTGTTGGTTTTGTTTTATGTGAACCCCTTTCGGTTGACTTTAGAAAGATTTTTAAAGGGAGAACAATGAGTGCCATGTAGGTTTTATTACTTAACTAATGTGATTATTAATTACTTAAGTAATAAACTAATGTGATGAATATTAAGCAATAATATTCAATACCTTAAAAGAATTATAATATATAAGATACTAGTATGTGTACATACACATAGCACAAATCTAATATCTATAATTTAACGACTGCCCCCTTGGTCTAGTGCTTAATGAACTTGCCTGTGATCTAGGGTTATGGCTTTGATTTCCAAGAAGGATAAATATTTTTGTGACGAGCACAGGTATTTATTATATAGCATAGGTATCTGGCTGTAAAAATATACTTAAAAACGGTATGTTTGTAACCTAACCTACATATGTTTATAACGTAACCTACATATGTTTATTGTATAACGATATGATTAGATGTCAGGTTTGACATGGATGAAATGGCCAGATGTGTAGACGTCCTATAATATTATTGTTAATATTAAACTTGACGCATTTGCAGATTCCTATATATGTAGATAAATCCATGTTTAACTGGTACAAAGTTAGTTTGGGTACTCCACGTGCAAGTATCAGACCCTGTACCTATAACAAACAATTTATACGGTTGGAGTGGATGAGTTTGTGAGTTGGCTTAGTGTAGTGGTTTCTGGAGTTATCTTGGCTTACCGCTTCACTACTACACTTCAAAATTTGATCGACTTTGCGGTTGGTTTGATAAATTGTGATTTACATTATTGACTCTCGTCGGTTATCGGGTTTGCCGGTATAATAGTGTTTCTACAAATTCTGTACTATAAATTTATAATAATACCTTTAATACTATTAAATATTTATTACAAAGACATAAAAAATGATTTTGTAAATCGATAGCAGTTTTTTTATCTGTAATCATCATCATCATCAGTCCATTGTTCCCGTACTGAACAACCTTGTGCACGTTCATAGGTAATTTTCAAATACAATCCTCTCTCTGGGCATTAAGCCGATCTTGAAGCTCAGAAATTTAACTAACTTAATAAAATTGAGGCGAATGTACTTATTATAGTAAGTACGTAGCGCAAGATTTGTAGTTACAAGTCCATTCAAACAAATATGATTTTGGTAGTAGTTTCCAATGCGAGAACTTGTAAGGAAATGCTTTAACGATAAGTACCTAAATGAATAACAAAGATCGTCACAGACGGAATTATAATATAAATTATAACGACTACGACTGCCTCGTTGGTCGTGTTGGTTGCAAGTGCGACTGCCGATCGGAAGGTCCCGGGTTCGATTCCCGGGTCGAACA